>WURV02228221.1:0-10077 GCA_011762755.2 Epimenia babai | reverse complement strand
AAGTGTCGTAGGCATCATCTTGTCAGAATGACTAAGGGATTATATGGCACTTAAAATAAAACTTCATTATTATTATTTATTATTATTAGTAATAAAATACACTAAAAATACAGTGGTATTTTGTACTATAGAATGCAGGGATAAGCGAATTAACTGGATAAGATCATTGTATGCGTTGTATATCGGGTAAATGTCGTCAACCTGGCGCGTCCCATATCTAATATTATCTCTGTTATTTCGTGTCCAAAATATGTGTCAACAGTTAGTGCAAGTGTCTGCGCTTGATTATTGTGGTTGTTCGGATATCGGTTAACTAGCGCTCGCCATACTTCGATAATAACACGGGCGACCGATTTTTTTTGTAGATTTATATCATACCAGTCGTCGATGCCAGATGTTGTCGCACATCGCTGTCATTATTAAAACGTTAAATATATCTTCTAAAAATATCCAAACACACGCACACAGTCTGCTTGCCATATCTCAGTTGGTAGAGCAGGAAACCATTAAGTCGGGGTTTAGGGTCTTATCAGCAGCAAGATTTCCAGGCCGACACCGTATATGGTCACTTTGACGTCGAGATGCCGGATGTTTTATCTGGATTCCAAAAGGTTACAAGAGACAACGTCATAGTAGAGAAAAAAACAAATTCCAACCAAATTACGTTGCTAATTTTGATTTCAATATTCACCCTTAGGTACTGGAGATTGATTAAACATCCATTAATCTTCAAAATTTAAAATTGCCTCCAGGCGAGAGATAGATCAAAGGTTTATTCGTTGGTACCAGTTATAAAGTGAACCGCTGTCATCGTGTTCAAAGAATGACAATACGTTCAAAGAATGTATAACGATTCCTTGCCAATGCAGTAGAGGAATTAGACAAAGCCGAAATTAAATCCGATGTCGTGAATGGAAGATAGAACAAAATGTAGAATATCATCAAGTGCATAGATGAGTGCTAAGAAAAACATAACTCAGAAGAAATATCAGAAATCAAGGAAATCATAGGTGACTACAACGGTGTTGGATAAAATTGATGAACTAAGAATGTGGCTGAATGTTAATACGACAGAGAAAACGAAAAGTTGCAAAAGGCAACAATGAACTAAGCGAGCAAGAGAATAGTGCTGGAACGACCAGTGCGTTGATTTGGAGGAGATGAAGCAAAATAACAGAAGCTACTTGGTTTACAGAAATTTAAGAGCCAACCAGGGAGAAGCATAAAAGTGAAGAAGAAAACGTCATAAGTGATAACAATGGCAACTTACCACCAGAGCGGGGAAAAGTAAAATGACTTTGAAATAAATATATGGAGAAACTACACGAAAGAAGATGAGCCAACAAAAATGAAGCTTAACAAGAGTATGAAGTTGATCCGGAAAACATTGGTTCATGCGTAATGAGAGAGGTGAAAAAGCATTAAAAAAGATGAAAGCGGATAAAAGTGAAGGTGTTGATGAGATCCAAGCAGGAATTACATCTAGAGCTTAATTGATAGTAGTGCTATATTTTTCTAGAATACAGTCATCGGCAAATAAATAACAGGAGAAAAATTATTTTTTAATGAAAGAATAGGACGATTGAAATGCGTGGAACCCTTCGAGCGAATTGGTGACAGTTTTGTGAAATGTGATATATCTGTCAAAAATCTTGAGGATATTTTAGACAGTAGACTATCTTTCGAGTCTCGCGTCAGTAATATAATTGAAATATGTTTTATGTTTATTCGTTATATCAGACGAATCGGGCCTACATAGCCCAGACTGTCGCTGCCTCTATCACGCATAGTCTAGTCACGTCACGCATCGATTATTCCAACTATCTTATCGGTTGCCCTGATGTCTTGCGCAACAAACTTCACCGGATTCAGAATGCTGCTGTTCGCGTAATTATGCAACTGTTACGTTACACTTCTGCTACGATCTCTTCCTTGCTTACCGATAGCAACGCGTGTGGAAGTACTTGTCTATATTTACATGGCATTACACGGTTTTCCCCCAACGTACATAAATGAACTAGTTTCGTTTTATCATCCACATAGTCTAAATTGCACAAACACAAGTATATGTGTACATTTTAGATCGATTACTTCCGACCGGAGGTGTTTCATCAGTATGGGACCAAGGTTGAATAGTCTACGTGCATCTAACAAACTCTTAATTTTAAACGAAATCTAAATACTTATCGTTTTACTTGTGTCTTTATCATGTGACTTATATTATTTTATAAGATTCGATTGACTTAGTGTTATGTGATTTTTATTGGACAGCACATGTGAGATACTTGTATGATATTTGCGCTTGATAAATACATTACCATTATCATTCATATTACCATTGTCATCGTTACTTACTTAGGAATACATTTTGTTTGGAAGTACCATATGTCGTGTAAGCCTACTTCCTGTCAATCTTGTAATGCTTATAATAAAAATGTCTTTAAGTGTTGTCATGTAAATAACATGATGTGTATATTTTCTTTGTACAGTAGTCTCATCTCATCACTTTGAAAAAAGCTTTTAATGTCTTAAGTTCAGTAATTGTTATTTTTTAAGTAATGTTGAAATATCCACTACGGATTGTACCAGAAAAGTGTGACGTGCGTCTAATACAGATTGTCGCAAAAATATGTGATGTCACGGAAATTTCACAAAATCTAAGCTCGTCGCGAAGGATTGCGTCGTTGGTGAAGGTAAGGTTAGATCACGTTGGGTACAAAGTCAGAACCTCGGATTGTTAAGCAGAGCAACGAGGCAATCTGATTTGACAACGCGATAAGAATGGCGAGTGTACCGGAAAAAGACGATCGGTTGAAGGAGGAACGATGGCAGGATTGTCTGCGAATCATGGAGAACATCGTATCGGAGTGTATCGTTGAGTTCAACATCATGCAAGCAGGGTCGGTTGAATTAGAGACTAAGTAAAGATGTTTATGTAAACCTTCTTCCATATCAGTCTAATTGTAGGGCCTATACAGCTGCCTTAGGACATAATACCGTCGTTATCATGGATAGCAATATATACTTTCGTCTTAACATCAAAATTGCCTTGCAAATAACAAAGCGGTTTTTATTTAAGTTATGCATTAATTATAGGTATGGAAAGTTTCTATATTCATATATATGCCTAAAGATGATGTATGTATTATTATTATGTGTCAAATCTGCTTACAAAATATTCCACACCGCGTCCACACCGTCCAATCAACATTGGAGGCGTTGTACGCATTCGTGCAGTCACGTGACAGATTAGGTAGGCTAGAAAAATGTTTGTTAAATATGCTTAAACTGAAATCTGAATCTTAATGAATTAATAGAAAGACGTTATCAATGGTTTTTATGACTACAAATTTACCTTTAACTGTGAGAATCACGTAGTACTTAACCCTTAGCACTCTGTTGTCACAGAATTATATTGCTATAGTAATGCAATGTATAGATGTCAGTGTGGTATGGGTTAAAGAAAAAAGGTCGTCGTCAGTGACATAATCAGTTTAGAAAAGCTCAGTTTGCATCTGGCCACAATAAAAGTTTAATTTTTATGTCATTTAAAAATCATAATTGTGAACCAATAAAATTCGCTTAGTTATTCGTGAATCGTGAAACGTCAATCAACGTCATAGACCGCTAGACGATGAGTATTTCGTCTATCATTGGTCAAAGGTTCCGATGTGCTGCCACAAACATAATAGAACACGCGCCAACCTTGCAAAGGGAATGTTTTCTCCGATGTATTCTTCGCAATATTGGCCGCCAGGATTGCAAGGTTGATTTTAAGGCGGATTGCACGTAATACTTTGATAGTATACAGACATCTTTAACGGAGTGTGCATTATGTAGCTCGGCCCTAGACGTTTGAAACGAGTGGCGTGGATGGAAAAAGGTCAGTTGTCTGCCCAGATTCGGTAGGTCTTCACAGTAGGTGTTTTTTGCCCAACCTTTATAAGTGATGCTAATCAAATTGTCCTGTTAACCACAACAATAGGCTAGCTCTGCAGAGAGCTAAGAATGGCCTACGCAACGATCAACTGGTAATCAGCCTATATACATACTTTGTAATACAGTTAAAATTATCCGAAAGGATTATAATTATTTCACTGATATAAAACATAATTTTCATTGAATAAACGGCAACTTTCATCAGGCAAACCAAACCGTTTCTCCAACCACCATGAGCAAACGTCGACTACAGTGAACTCTCAGTTAATGGCAGACAACGTCGTTTATCATTATTGAGTTTTCCCCCCTATTCTATCAACAGAAAGCTAAAGTCAGGCTCCGCTCTTGCGCGGCGTCTTATCGAGCTTCTCGGGACGACCGACTTTCCACTTAACGACGATAAATTTATGAAACGAGCTGTCAAAATGTTAGAAGAGGAGCAAGAGGTAATCATGTAACGCTAGATAGCAGTCTTATACATACAGACACCCAGGGGTTGGCTCGTTCTCTACGATGCACCGTGGTTCTGTCAATTCTCGGACGCTGCTGAGCTCCACGTGGTTTCTTGATCGTCACCGTGGTGTTTCCCTCTTCGTCATCGCATTATTTCATGGTAAATAATCCTCAAATATCGCAAATTTAATGGAGTCGGCAACATATCCAGGCTGTCTGTGGGTGTTTGGAACGAGTGGCGTGTATGGACGGAAGGTCAACCACCTACCAAGACTTGGTGGTTCCACTGAGGTGTTTTGCGCACCGCAACACATTAGGTTAATCTGTCGATTTGTTGTATTAACCACAGTATACGCAGGTTAGTTTTGTAAAAACACAGATGATGGTTTGGATAACGGGTTGTTCCAAGCCTATTGCAACATACGCACATAATGGTGACTCGTCACGGTTCTACCTAGCATACGTTTTGCGACTATTTCGGACAGAAGGGCTCTTATTTCGGCCAGCCCACGGCGTTTTAGTTATAACTCTTACACGCATACGCGTGTAAAACGTATACACGCGACGTACGAGAGAAAAGAAGCAGACGTAGACGCCGGGACGTTGGTGTTAAAAGTCGCGAGCCAAAAAATCACTATCATTACCATTTATTCCCAACATCGGGATCAAAGGGCGGTGTGCTTATACGATTCACCTATATATCACACGGCAATAAAAGTTACATAAGAGTTACCTGCCAAAATTTAAAAAATTCTATCAAAAAAATGTCGACAAGAAGCTCCAAGAAAAGAGCCCGACCTCATCGATGCAGGTGGGAAGAGCTCGGGCTTCTTTCTTCCTGATATTTACGCAGTCGGTCGCGGGCGAAAAGCCACACGATCCCTCTCACAATGGGGTAATTCAAGTGTTTCTTCCTTCTTATCCGGTTTGACTTCGGATGCAGATGGCGTTGTCCTTCGTGGCGCGACAATGCAACTTTTGATATATCACTCTACATTATCACGAACTATGACAGTTCTAACGGAGTATGCGACATAAGTAGACTCTCGTGTAACATTCAAAAGCACTAGCAAGAATGGACAAAGATCAAATGCGCCCAACATCTGTTTGCGCTACAGGGTTATACCTTCCGTAAAATAAGACAACACATTCAGTAATGTCGAAATCACAGCAACCTCAGAGAGAGAGAGATAGATAGAGAGAGAGGGGGGAGAGGGAGGGGAGAGGGAGAGGGGGAGGGAGAGAAGCCCATGCATATACACTCTGCAACGGCTATCCAGACGGGTTGTTAAGGCGCGGGGTTTATACTCTCAAGATGCATATTTATTCCACTTAATCACGATTTTGATTGTTCTAACCTTTCCGGGAATACAGCGACTGGCAATCCGGAAGGAACAGGAACTCGCCCAAGCCGAGTTCATGCGCCTGCGACGGTTGAGGCTGCTGGGAATCATAACAGCGGAAGAAGAGCGACATCCGGATGGACCGAAGAAGAGACGATTCAAGCCCGTCAGCGTCTCGGTTGAAGTCGACAAGGCGAGTATATCGGACAAGAAAGAGTTGGTAGGGTGTAAAACCAAACTACAGCACATATTACACTTATTATCAATAGACAGGGTGAGTCACGTGTTTGAGCCACGTGTTTGACAAGGTATATTTATGAACATATTTATTTCATATTTCACACAATTTGAAAGTAACTATTTCTATACATAACGTCCAAATTTTAAACATAAATATTAATAAATTTGGAATGGCCTCTAAATCTAATATCCGACGTCACAAAATCAAACGTTCAAAACTTATTAAAAATTATGTATAGTAATTTCAAGGAAATGTAGAACGTACTCGTTGTCCGATAACGCCTGTACATCGGGTGTTAAGTGTGCTTTTGAATTTTTCTTGGCCTCTCATGTATCCCAGGATTGTTAGTTTGGCTAAGAACTAAGTCCTCTACAATAGCGACGTTCTCTCGACAGCGAGCGAACTGTACATCGTCTGCTCAATCGTTCAAGCGTTCCGCCGAGCCGATCGCGTCTATCTTCCCTATCACCAGATCTAATCCCCCGCGCGTCCATGGTTTTTTCGGAAATTCAGCCAGCATTCATCTCGCTGACCATCCTTGCTCCCTACACACTTACTACAGTTAAATCTTCGACACCATAAGAAGGCATGGTACAAATTAATGAAAACTAAAACTTTCCCAGAAAATCTAGGGAAGTCATGGAAAATATGACGTCATAACTAATTGCGCAGGTTCTATGACGTCATATTTGTGTGATTGACTGACTTAAAGTTGCTGTAGATCTGTAAAAAATTGTGGAAAAAATACCCGCTAATAGTGGAGTTATGGCCTTGTAAACACGTGGCTCCTTTTCGTCTGGCCCACTCTGTACATTAAATAATAAATAAATAACATAAATGAATAAATAAATAGATATTATCAAGTAACATGAATAAAAGAATAGCTGCTTTTCGTACCAGTCTACTATTGGTATTAATACAAACGCAATGTCATTTGGGGATGGGGTGAGGTTGCTACGGTGGTTCTATAAATAGCACGAGAGAAGGGCACAAAAACATTGCGTCTGGTGGGATCGGAACCGACGAGCTCAAAATAACCGGTCACGTGCTTTGCCCACTACCCTACAGAGGGCCCCACAAAAAGCAAGGTTTCCCTGTGTCTTCCTTTCGCGGTCTTAATTGCGGTCACACTTGCAACAATTCATTGACATTATTATACAGTGATGATATATTGCAATAATATTAAAGTATTACCCTCTCTGTACGAATCTTTCCCATAGCACAAGAATCTCGCGCGTTAACGTATACGGCGAGAAAATGCAGGATAAAATAACTTCCGTCATGACGTGAATATGATGCACTGATCTGAAAAGAAATTTATTTGATTAAAATTATTTATTTTGACGTTATTTATTTGATTATTAACTCAGCAATCGAACAGACGTAACATGATTTAAAACTCTGAATCACCTTGGCGCGGAATGTAATCGTCAAATCGTCAATCCATTTATAGTCTTAAGTTTTCAACAATTACAGTACAGTACATATTTGTATATGTACAGTATACATATTTATGGACAACAATGTCCATTATTAGACAGCTATGGACATTAGGGGGAAATAGAAGAAATATCTACAGAAGTGTTGACAAATAAAAATAAAATAGAAATAAAATGTACGTAAAAATACACACGACTTAAAAATATATAGCTGGAGAGAGATAATGGAGCACACGAAAAAACCTATACCCCTGATGGGACTGTAACCCACGACCCCCGAATAACCGGTCTCGTGCTCAACCATGGGAACTATATGGGAACACCGCAAAAATCAACCAATCAATTTATAGTCCATCATCATGCTTGTTACAGATACCTGTGTATATCGCTGGCTATATACGTATATGATACACGGACTTTAAACATTAGTGGTTCTAAAAAACGGTGTTAAATGCCTAAATGCACGGGAATAATCTGGTCCCCGTAGCTCAGTTGGCAGAGCACCAGACCAGTTATCTGGGGTCGTGGGTTCGAGTCCCATCAGGGGTATAGGTTTTATCCTGTGCATTTCTCTCCAGCTATTTATAGAACCCCATTGGCTATCCTAATTACTATCACATTAAAAATATATGAATACATGTATTGAAATTGAGATCCGCTGTACAAACTTGCTCATCGCGTAGTAACCTTCAGCCATAAGGAGAGCATCGCCGGAACGCACCCCATCTTTGTGGCGAGAGTAATAAAATTTCTGGTGCCAGGTGAGCGGAGGTCGCTCTTCCACCGATCGCCTCAAAGGTCTCAACATAACGACTACGTAATCACTTCAAAATCAAAGCATTCTTTTGTCATTAAAACCTCGGTAGCATAGGTTGCGGTTCATATTCCAGGATAATTTATATTGAAAAAAGTTTACAGGTATTTTGTTATAAATTTCAGATCCGCGAAATGGAGAAAAGTGTGGTGGTAAGTCTTGGTTGAAAGACGGATGTTTCATGTCGTTGTTTATAAAAGTTTTCGACTAACAGTAATTTATAGTATTTGATATGTTATAACGTCCTGTAGTTCTGAAAGTTCCACGTGGTGGGGTAAATGTCTCTAGTGCTTAACGTTTCACGTACAACCGCAAATATCCTCGTATAATTCACGTGTTTTGTAACGCCAAATGGTGTATCGTGATTAACGTTTAAGGTGAACCTAAACATATTATTTAGTCTTAGGACTGTATTGAAACGTTCGTTAATCTATAAGGCATGTAAAAATGCCTCACGTGTTGTAAGGTTGTTATTTTATGTTTCCACGTGTCATGTCGCGCTTTCTATTTATGTTTGATGGTCTCTGACGTGTCATGTAATAACTTACAATAATTTGAGATTGCGTTTTGCGAGACACGTGATTTCATCCCAGTAACACCGTAATATTATTTTTTACGATTGCGTATTTTCACACCCCTTTGTTAAAGAACTTAAAGAATTCTATTCGAATCGATGTATCGGTGTATATTTATGTTACGCGATCATACGTCGCACGGCGCGTTTGATATTACTTTCAGAGAGACAGCGAAGAGGTGAAGAACATCATCGCGAAGCTGCAGGGCAAGTCTGTGGACGAACAGAGTTATGTGATTCACGAAATGTCTTCGGTCGAGGTTAGCCACAAATGCACAAATCAAGACGACATAATCTTGAATAAGAATATTCTACACATTATAGGAATTTTGTGGGGAGAAGGTCCCTGGCTACTTGGATTTTTTTCTCGCAATCCACGAAAACTTAGAGCACATTGTATCAGTAATATAGCAAGGTTAGACCTCCGTGGCACTTAAATAAGTGTATCGTCAGTGCTAAATATTTTATGGTGGCTATTTGAAACTATTATTTATATCATTTAGGTAATTTCCACAACTGAACAAGCTAACATACCGGTATATACTCGTATAACGGGTATATACAACCATTATAATTGTAAAAAATATACATAGGCTATATCCTTCAGTATTACACTGTAATTTGTGTAGACTTATATTATGTATCTCTCGTTTTCTAATTGGTCATAATTTATGGTCACATTTCCAGAACATTCAACTTTAAGTGAATATCCTCTATCGTTGAAGTGTATCGAAGGGAACCTAAAATTACCTCTCAATATTGTGTATGGATATCCATTTTATCGCTGAATTTCCTGATGTTATAGCGGCGTAGCGTAAGATTGTGTGAACGTTTTCGTCGGATAACGAGTCACTAAAAACCGTCTTTTTATTGGCTGCACCACGCTTCGCTGCCCGTTTCGGTAGCCGGGCACGTGTTGTTATGACCCTTCGCGCTCCATCGATTACCTCGCGAATATAAACACAGGACGATTACCTCCCCTATTATATAGACGCCCGTTGGCGAGCTGTTAAATTATTTCGGCATTAACTCGACCGGGTCGTAACGCCGTTTCGAGGTCCCCTCTTGACCTTTCCTCTCCCACCATGGTCGTTAATCCTGTTAGATGTTTATAAATAACCGTTCGAGTACGTACTCAGGAAACAAACGACCATACACGGCGCACGGCGGCGATATAAGTCAACTGGTCCTTTCGTACCATATGAATTGTTGCGTACAATTGCGTTTCAAAGAAGACACACACACACACACACACACACACACACATATATATA
>WURV02228210.1:0-10078 GCA_011762755.2 Epimenia babai | reverse complement strand
TATTAGCAACGCTGTCTAACACACTTTACATCAATAAAGAATACACATTAAAAATTAACATAGCATAGAATACATACGGTACTAGCAGGAACAACTGTAATAGTTAGCAGTTAATAGCTGTTGAATTAGTAGCTTGTTTTCTGGGTTTTTGTGGGTGTTACAGAATCATTCAAGTGGTCGTGTGTGTGATTTGCTGAATCATTGCTTGTCAGATGAACTTTTAGGCTAGCAAGCAGTTGCTTGTATGTTCTGGGCATTAATGCAACATTCATTGTACAAATGATGTTACAGTACTGTCGTTTGATATGGCCTCTCGTTAACTTTGTGTGAGACATGCACAGTAGTAGTTACTTACTACATACTCGGATGTCAATCTCGACCATTTTGGAGTAGTTTCGTTCTATCACAGTGCAGTTACACGATGCGATATATCGCTGCAAAATTGCAGCAATCGAGCAATGCTTATCGCGTGTGCATTTACACTCTGTGGCCAACCTTAAACGTCGAGGCAGCGATTTCAAATCACGTGATCAAATCATGTGACAAATACAGTTAAAATGGCAACCAATGGAGGCAGCTACGACCTTGACGATACTGCGTTGGATCTTGCGTTTTTCGCCAATTTAGCTTGAACCCCTCAGTGTGTTGCTTCATTTGAATAAAAAATAGCATCTGGGCACGGAGGCCACTTTTAAAAAGAGCTTGGTGCCTCTCAGTCGGTTTCACCGTGATTTAGCAGCCACACATTCAGCTTTCCCTCCGCCATTCTTTCATAATATTTCTCACAAAAGTCAGCATTATCATGTGACACATACTAGCCTCTTAGTGGTCACCCTTGCAACCGTGATTGCAGGAATAGAGCAGGCGCTATTGCTTCGATCAGCGAAATTGCCGTTGCAACGGTCCATACAAACATTGCAGCGATCGGTTGCAGCTTAATTGTATAGTTTTAACAGACGATTAGAACGCCTTATCATCTCGACCCACAGAACTTATCACACCAATTCTTCTTTCCTATAGAGAAGCGCATCATTTTCAAAATCCTAACCATCACTTCCAAAGCCATCCGTCAAACTTGCCCCAGCCTGCCTCAATACCACCATCACTCTCAGGCAACCAGTACATCAGTCTCGTCAGGCTCAAACCATACAGCTCAGTGTTCCTCATTCTTGTCGATTCTATCATTATTATTAATATTATCATCATCATCGTGGTTTTTGTCGTCGCCATCATCGTCATCGTTGCCATCGTCGCAATCGTCATCATCATCATCATTATCATCATCATTATCATCATCATTGTCATCATCATCATCATAATCATTGTCATCATCATTATCATCATCATTATTATCATCATTATCATTATCATCATCATTATCACCATCATTATCATCATCATTATAATAATCATCATTGTCATTATTATCATCATTATCATCATCGTCGTCGTTGCCGTCGCCACCGCCTAACATTTAAGATATATCAGTAAACTATATACAATCTTGATGGCCACGAAAACTAAAGAACATTATATACACAATATCGACAAAAAAATAATACAGTGGCAATGAATTAGAATTGCAAGGATAATGCAGTAAGAATGGGGTAGGCTAAGGGTAAGCAGTTGTCAAGCAGGTGCTAAGGTTTGAGGAGATGACCCCGCAATCTACGTTTGAAAGAATTATAACTGTTAGTCGATTGGATATTTGCGGGTAGTAAATTAAAATGGCGTGCGCCAAGGTAATGAAGAGATTGCTGACCAACTGATTTGTTCATTCTTGGGACATATAGTGAGTTAGATATAGTTGAACGAAGAGTTATATCAGGAGATGGAATGCGCTGGGGAAGAATTGGGAAGAATGAAGGAGACAGGTTATGGAAAAGTCTAACGTCATGTCAACGTTAGAGTAGTCCTGCTTATAAGTTTTTGATTATGTATGTGCCTATCGGGGAATGTAGGAATCGGGAATGGTGGATAGAAGGGCCAAAATTGCGGCAAGTCTTGCTTGTAGGGGTACGAAGCAGGATTGAAAGACGTCATGGGCCCTGTCATTGTCGACAGCTTATTGGCCATGGCGGTCCTCTCGACGTAGATATGGCAGCCTCCCCGCAATCTATTGGGTAACGCTGCGCATTGGCCACGTCGTTACGGCGTCGACGGTTATCAGCAGGCTCGCATCTCGTCTGAACAGTCAGCTTGACGAAATTCGTCCTACCTCTGTTGGGTTCTACCGAGTCAGCTATGTTCTCTGCGAACTTTCGTGCGCCGTCGACATTAAGATGAAGCTGATCGTGTAGATCACTCAGACCGATATTACCATGGTCGACAAATGTGTGCTCAGACTCCTCGCAGTACATCTTCATCAACGTGTTAGCCTCAGCGATTAGCGTGTTAATGCGGTCCGTGCTGCTATCTGAGTCGCCAATGTCGAATATGTCGAATCATGGTAAGATACTAGAATAATGTATCTTTTGCTTGGGGTCGGATTGAGCTAATTCCGTGAGCTTGTTTTGTACCTTAGATGCCACCTCTTCAGCGGTTTTTATGCGATGGCTCGTTATACACTTGGTTCCACAATGAACGACAACATGCTTGGCTTTTTGCAAGCTTGGCGATATGACTGTGACCGGCACGCCTCCACGTGTACGCTGTTTGATCGAAGCCGGTCAAGTTAGACAAGTTACGTCGATTCACGGCACTAGTAATTGAATCGCCAATTATAACTAGCGACGCTGGAGAATTAGACATGCGATTATTGTAATTGCTGACACTGCGCGCAACAGACCGTAACGGATCGGTAGACGTGGTCACAACACTTACAGTTTTTCAGTGACGTCACAATGTCATTGTCCAATGAATTCATTGAATATGGCGGAAACTCTGACAAAGTGACTCTGACAATGTAACTTTGACCGTTCCTACAATGGTGCTGCGCCAGCACTATTCAATAAACTTCCCACTGAGATTCGTTGTAGTCCAAGACTCACCGTTATTAAATCTAAACTGAAAACGTATTTATTTTGTAATTCATACTAGATGAATATTGTGTTTTATTGGTGTTTTTGACAGTGATGCTCTGTGATGAAACATTACTTGGCATGCTATTATTAGCACCGTAAATCCCTTAATATCCTATATATAATTTCATATATCATTGAATGATCTTTTAATATCTACGTGTTGACATCAGTGTCTTTTCAATTATGGATAATGTAATAAGTAGGGGATATATTTATTTGTATTGCAGACACAGAGTTGGTGCAGAAATCATAGAATTCATAGATACTGTTGATATTGATTGGACTTATGCAAAGCAATGGTGTGCTCATAAATACCTTACAGCTCAATGCAGTAAAAACATATTTATCAATTATGGTCCATCCATTACTGATTTTATCATCGTTATCAATAAAAGACTTTAGAACAAATATATATCTCCTCACGAACCGCTTATAGCAGAGATCTGCCATTTGGCAGATATTATCCTTTGGTTTGTCCCTTCTAGATTTGTTCACGGTAGCGTCATTGCAGCTAGGGGAGGTAACTTCTGTCGATGTTCGTATTTTTTCTTCAAAGATCTTCTCATGAACCGCTTATTGCAGTGGTCTGCTATTGGGAGATATTGTCTTTAGGTATCCTCTAGATTTAGTCATCATATTGTCATGACAGTAAGGGGGCGGGGGTAAACTAAGGAGTAACTTTGCTCAGTGCAGAGGTCTGCGTCTGCAATTTGGCAGATAGTGTCTGTGTAGGTTTCATTCAGATTTGTTTAGGGCATATATATATTTAGGCGGTTAAAGGTGATTTCAGCCAAGGTTTATCCAAAAAATCTGTATTTTCTTGTTTCAGTATCTTAATGGGTATTTTCTGGTCTCTTTGTTATTCTTTTCGTTCTATTATCAAGATGGCCTCCTTGGCCTCTTATTTTGTCTTTTTCTCCTTTTAGAGGTGAGCATCTTGAGGCCTCTTTGGCCTTTTGTTCCGATTTAAGGGTGATATCCGGTTTTCATCATAATATATAAAACTGAAAACTGTGATTTTCCCATCATCAATTGGCCTAAAACATTGCAGCATTAACGTGTATTATCTCCCGAACTGTCTTTAACTGCCTAGTAGCCGTATGCGCTCAATAAGGTGCCGGAAGTTCTTTTGGGAGATCTGGACTTACAAGCCTCAGTCAGGGCTTCTCGCACCTCTTGGGAGTGTCGGAGGTGGGTTATTTCTGGCTGATATGGCAGTCTGGAGCATGACAAATCCATCGTTCTATGGGATCGAGGTCAGGAGATGTTACAGGCCACTCTATTCGCTCGATGGCCTCATCGACATTCGCAGTGAGGACGTGCATTATCATCCACCAGAACAAAGTCATGAGCGATTGGATTGGCTAGTAGCCTCAGATATAGGTCGATTATGATGATACCTAACACAAATCTGAGAACCATTATCGACGACATGGACAATGCTGCCATGACATGACGCTGCTCCAAACCATCATGGATAGCCCCCACCATATCAGTCATGTTCAACCACTGTGACATTAGAATACCACATCACAGTCAGCTGACTTGGATGTTGCCACACTCGTGCATATCTGTCTCAATCTAAACAGTTCCGAGACTCATGTTGCACCCATGTGACTTTTTTAGCACCATTCAAGTTGGATTCGTCGGATTTGTTGGTTATCATAAGTCAAAGATACGATGCAATATTGCCTTGTACAGAAGGCATTATTTGACCAGTAAAGACACCAAACCGTCAAAAAGGGTGAAAAATTCCAGAAACGTAATCCGAATGACACATACAGAGACTAAAATTTAATATTGAATAATTGAGTGTACAATGTGGGATATTACACAATGGGCTTGCATAACCGGGGTGAACATATTGCCACAGAATTGATACGTGTTTATGACATCCCAAGCTTACAATAACAACTTGTATTATATAAATTGTGACTCATATATTATATATACATTATATGGGTCATCCTTAATTTAATTTGTTGTAGTATATAAGTAGTATGTATTAGATAAGAAAAGATTTCAAGTGCGGTCTTGAGGTTTCTTGAGATGAGATTTGTTGCTTCTTGGTCATAGGCGGATGTTAAATAATTTTTATTGATAAATGTGCATATTTACATTGTTGATTGTATAATGCTATTATCACATATATACACATCACTGTATTTTGGATGTCAATTCTATAGTTTCATACATTCATCGAGTTGTATTAAGGTCTACATAGATTACAGTTTCCTTTGTATTATTTCAAACAGTGCCTTGTACATAAATTATGTCTCATTTTACGTATATCCAAAGAGAATTAAAAGTGCCTCATGTATGTATGTTCGTAAATGTGATTCATTTGTAGAAAATCTGTAAACGGTGCATTATTGAATATCTAAACTCTAAAATCTGTAAATGGCACCTGGTATATCTAAAACATATGATTGTTGCCTTCTATGTCTAAAATCTGTTAACATTGCCATATTGTACATTTAAAATCTGTAGACAGTGCAATATAGTATGTCTAAAATCTGTAAACAGCGCCTTGTCTTACATCTGTCAACTGGGTTCCGTTGTTTATCTCAATAGGTTATGTTTTGTAATCTGTAAACGGTATATTTGTTGCATCTCTCACTTCGGTCAATAGTGCCTCTTTTGTCTTAATCTGTAAACGTCATCTTGTTGAGCTTTGTTGTTTATTGGTGCTTTGTTGTGCCTAAAATATTTAAGCAATGCTTCATTTTCATATCTAAAGTCTAATGATTTCAACGGTGCCCTGTGTCCAAAATGTTAAAAAACGCCCCATTCTTTGTCGAAAATCTGTAAGAGATGCTCCTTGTATAAATTAATTGAGTGCTGTAAAGAATCATTCTAACGGAGGGTATATCTTGTTACTTTTATTCAATAAATTATTTTTGTATCACGTCCCGTGAGAAGAAATTTGCTCAGTAATATGTCAAATTCTTTCGTAACAACCAATGTCAACCATCTAACGGTACTGAACCCTGTTTATATAACAATCAGCCAAACACTACGAGGCGGATTGAGTGCACATACAGTTTACTTTGATCGGCATTCAGAGGGTGAATATGTCAAGTTTGTTCATCTTGAGAATTACATTTGGTTTAGCATTTGACAGGACCCATCACCTTGACATTGAAACATTTCTGCCACACTTTGTCGAGTACAGCGTTATTAGAGATAACCAGTTTAATTGGACGTTTTCAAGTTCGGGGAATCAATGGAAGAAAAACTGAAATTGACTGCCTAATAGGTTACGTAAGGTCTGTTAAATGGGGTAGGTAATCATCTTATTGAAACTGGATCCGGGTGGACTTCTCGTTTTTGGATTGGGTTCGGATCGGATATATAACTATTGTTCCGTCCCAACAATTTTCGGATATCTCAGCGGGTGCACCCGTTTAACGAAATATCGTGAGTCGAGCGAAATGATATAACCATTTCCGCAATATACATAGAACACACGTACGATGATTATATTCGTAGATAATATCAATGTATTCTCACTTGTACCGCCAAAATCCACTATGAGCGGAGTGCTCAGTGGCGGTGTAAAGTACAACATTATTATAACAAGTTGCAGTACATGAGAACAATGATGAAGATTAATAAAAGAATGAGCAAAGTATACAGTAAAGACCGTGAAATGAAGTACAGACAGATAAATGAAAATGAAAAATAAAAACATAAATAAGTGTGCGTGTTACAGAAACAAAAAGAGAATAAGACACTGAAAAAGTCTGAGACAGCGATGAATGATAGGCAATGGAAAAAGATAAGTTTTCAGCTGTTTCTTGAAGTTGGTAAATGAAAATGACACGAGAGACCGAAGATACAATAGAAGAGACTTCTACAGTATAGGTCCAGCAATTGAAAAAGTACGGTTGTTCGTATGAGTAAGTCGAGCCTGTGGGGCAATTACCATTATCATTATTATTATTATTATCGTCGTCGTCGTCGTGAGTTATAATTACGATGATTACAATGATGACGATGATGACGATGGTGACGATGATTACGATGATTACGATGGTGACGATGGTTACGATGATGACGATGATTACGATGGTTACGATGGTTACGATGATTACAATGGTTACAATGATGACGATGATGATGATAATTACGATGATGACGATGAAGATGACGACTATGACAATATGAATGGTATGTATGGTATGAATGGTATGAATGATGTCAATGATATTATCGATATCAATGGTATTATCGATATCAATGGTATTATCGATATCAATGGTATTATCGATATCAATGGTATTATCGATATCAAGGGTATTAATGATATTAATAATAATGATGTCAATGATATCAATGATATTAATAATAATGATATCAATGATTTTAATAATGATATCAATTATATTAATGATATTCATAATAATGATATAAATAATATTCATAATGATATCAATGATATTTATATTGATGATAATAATATTAATGATATTAATGATAATTATAATAATATATATCAATGATATTAATTATAATAATTATATTAATGATATTAATGATGTCAATGATATTAATATTAATGATAATAATAATGATATCAATGATATTGATACCAATAATATTAATGATATCAATGATATTAATAATGATATCAATGATGTTGATAATAATGATATTGATATTAATATCAATTATATCAAGGATAATTATAATGATATCAATGATATTAATAATGATGATATCAGTGATATGAATATTAATAATAATGATATTAACGATAATTATGATAATAATGATATTTATAGTATAAATGATATTAATAATAATGATATTAATAGTATTAATAATAATGATAATAATGACAATAATATTGATAATAATGATATTAATTATAATGATATCAGTGATATTCATGATAATGATATTAATGGTATTAATAATAATGATATTAATGATATTAATAATGATATTAATAGTATTAATAATAATGATAATAATAATAATATTAATGATAATAATGATATTAATAATAATGATAGTGATATTAATGATAATGATATTAATGTCAGTGATATTAATGCTAATAATATTAATGATATTAATATCAATTATATTAATATCAATTATATTAATAATAATATCGTTACATCGTACTTTGTACAAGTACATTGTACTTTGATAATATGATGATATTGTGTGAGCTAATGAGCCAAATTCTGGTAAGTTTAGGAATCTGTTTCATTCAGAATGGTGTCGCACAAGGGTGCAAGCACCGTGCGGGTACATACTCAGTTAGCCTATCTTACAGAAAATTAATATGGTTGAATAGGTTCTGTGTAATTCGTTATATAATTAGATTTGTTTAGCACGTAGAAAGTTATTTTTTGTATTTTCAGAGATTTAATTTGATTCTGTCTGACTCTACTTCGATTTGATTCTATGATTTCGAAATAACATTTCATCTATTCTAAATAAAACAATACGCCCAAAAAGCGTTGCGTTACATAGTGATATCATTTTCTATTTACAGTAACAATACAATGCTATTGTATCCTCGTATGTTTAGCAGACACTGATTCTAAAAAATATACACTTGTGTTGTAACTAACAGTCGCTTGGCGTGCCTGTACGAGGAATACCTGAGGGCACTACCGGAAAATATAGCCCTCATTCTGTGCAAATTACGAACAAGTAACTTGCGATTCCATATAGAGACCAGCCGATACTTAAACAGACCATTTGAGCGTTTGTGTTCTTTGTGTAATATGGATTGTTGTGTCACGATGTTATGCTATGGTAATTTAGGCTTAATGTGCAGAATCTTAGAATATTATTATCACGTATATGGATACCTCACTAAATTTTGCGTTCACTGAGTATGATTTATATTTTAGTACGGTACGGCGAAAAAGAAGGGCGATAACTAGGTGAGAAAAAGGCAAGTTAGTAAGGAAATCGATTTTTATCGTTTCTCCATGTGACAGTTTGGTAATTAAAATGTTACAAATAAAATAATTTTTTTAGTCAGTACGCGATTTGACGCTTCCATTCAGTCTATTGATTGGTAAACCTTTTTTATACGCTATCGATCCACGTCATGTATCTAACAGGATAAAATAGGGGACGAATTACATATTTTGGAATGCCGTGCGTTAGACCATATTAGATGTAAACATATACAGTATACATCGGTATTTTTGCAAGTACCCATCCTTCTATAAATTAAATGCGCTACCATCAACACGCAACTGTAGGCGGTTGAGAGATATAGTTCTATTTATAAAAGGACGGACTCCTCCAAACGTTATAAGCATAGCTACGAATATTTTATCCCGCTCATTATAATAGGTCACCGTCATCCTGTGATTGCCTTATTTCGACAAATTGTAGTCCTCCAATATTGCGGATTTCCAAGTTATTTCCTATTAAATTCTCTTTAATAAATATAACGCTCTAATGCAAGCCCGATATACTTGCTTTATCCATTCTGACTTGTTCTGCAAGAGGTGCGTAAATATAATTAGGTCTATATAATATAACTATTACTGATATTGAAAGCATAGTGTAGAACTTTGATTTATTTTCATGTATAATATTATGACTTTTGTGAAATAATCAAATTTTTTCCTTGCGTCTCATTTTTTATATCGCATTTTATATCATCTACAATGATTAACGCATTAAATCATGGCAGCCATTTCGATGATTATAAACTAATCATAATTTACTAAGGATCACTAAGTATATATAGTATATTTTTTTAAATGTACAATATGTGATGGATATGTTTGGCTCCACGGGTCCTTATGGATGTCCTCTATTGATATCTAATGCTTTTGGCAGGTTCGCAGTGGTTTTGATGTGTGGGGATTAGCTCAACTGGGACTTAGTAAATTTTCAGACATTTTAGTTATATGATCATTTTATCCATTTTTGTTCCGAGTTGTTAGGGGCCATTTTTTGTCTTTTCCTTTGTTGGCTATAACTATCCTAAGCGATATTGTGGCAAAAACATGCCAGGACGTCGGCACCTAAGTCCCGATGAGCTCGCCAGAGGAATCGGTCAGCTCCAG
>WURV02228199.1:0-10078 GCA_011762755.2 Epimenia babai | reverse complement strand
CAAAAAATTTGATTGGAATTCATATAATTCCGATCAAATTTCGCCGGCTTCGCCGGCTCATTTAATTTTTTAATTATGATGAGTAAACTGTCAATACCGCAACCGGGACTGACCATAGTGAATCAGAGTCGCCTGCCAATTGGTCCATTGTAGATAAACACTCACAGTGGACAAAGCCCAGTGGACGCGCTGACCATCCATTGGCGGATCTCGTAATCATTTTGTCCAATACGATGATCGGGGAAGGGGGTGGTGGTGATTCAAGAGTGGCATTTATAGTCAGTGGGCAGTCTCCTCGTCGCAGGATTACCAATGATAGCTTCCTCATTGGGAAGAGTCGACGTATGATGTACTTGTGTGTATATACACTGACGACAACAGTAATACACTAGATGAGATAAACAGAGAATTAATACCGGGGTAAGTATGTAATGATTACTCACTGGTATTCGGTGATTGGTGCGAGAGATCGGGGCTGCCCTGCAACAGAAATCATTCATTAGGCTTCTGAGTCAAGCAAGAGAAGGTGCTGTCTGGGTGACAGAAGGTAAAATGTAATGCGTAACACGTACGGTGACATAGAGTATGACCCAATATGTCGACATTCATAGAAACAAGGATAGAAACTAAAGTGCTACATTTAAGGTGATAAATTGTAAAACTTATCGTGACATTAAACAACTGTAAATTTGTTGAATGTAGTAATGAACAAAATTTATGGTAACTTAAACGATGAAGGGCAACACTTTTTATGTAGACTAATTTTATTTATCACAAGCTTTTGCCTAAACATGGCCTTATCAGGTGCTACACATTAGGTCAATAAAGTTATACTCATTGGGAAAAATCCCCTCCAATGTGTTCTTCTAATGTTCACAAGACAGCATAATATTATTAATATAATTACGGTACAAATCAATTGTTATTAGATATTAGGCCTGGGTACACAGTCTCAACACAGCATTCAGTATGTGGGGCAATTTTTAGAGGTCACATTATCAGTGTCTTCAAGACCGGTCTTTCCTTTTATGATGTGGTCAGAGGACCTTGGCATGACAGCGAGACGGTTCAGTTGTGGTGGAAGAGAAGAAGACAAATGAAGAGGAAGACGAATGCAACAGGTAACCTGGGAAGACCTTTGTGAGACATCAACAATCATCACGTAGAGATGACAGATATTAGTCACTACGGGTATGTCAAAATCGATTCTTCAACGGTTGACAAAATCAACAATAATAAAGAAATGCACCTAGACTACGTATGGGCATTTGTGGTGTGTATAAACATATGCTTTCTCTGGGATATCGATCTTGTCGCCCCTTAGTGCACATGCCACTTGGACCAACCACATTTGCGACAGGTTGGATTGGGCAGAGGAACATGCTTGAATAGATGTACTAGCATTGTAAACCAATCATGTTCTCGGATGAATTGTGCGTTTATTGAGACTTAAACGATGGCAGGATACGTGCCCGATGTCAAAAGTCTGAAAATTTTCCTTAAGAGTGGAACACGACCGTTATGGGGAAGGTAGTGTAATGGTTCGGGCAGGCATCACGAGAAACAGGCCGACTAAGCTTGTTGTTGTACGTGTCTGTAATGTTGCAGAGAGATGTCGATGACATCATCGGACCGCATGTCCTGCCATTATCAGAGGCACGTGGAGACCAATTCATTTTTTAACAGGACAACGCGAAGCCTGAAAGCTTCACACTGCCATAATCATGATGAGTGTCCCACACGGTATTGGCGCTACTGCCGGACTTTGGTCCACACCTTCACCAAAACATATCAACTATTGAACATCTTTGGCAAATTTTATGGCATAAAGTGAACCGGTTGTACGATTAGCAAGCAGTAAATACCCAGCAACTGAGTGATCACCTAAAAGAACAGTGGCAGAACATTAACATGACAGACCTTAGGAAACTATGTACGCATGCCTTGTAGGGTAGTGTCAGGAGTAGGGGAAGACACCACATAGTGAAAATTGTCTTAATAAAACAGTAACCTCAGTAGACTCACTGTGGATGTCAAAAGATTTTACAGACTATATCAATCTAATATGGTAACCAAAATGTTAAATTTTTCAGTGTTATTGGGGGATTTTTCCCAGTGAGTATAGTTAGCCAACATAAAGGTGCTACCCTCAATCTATTAAATTACTATAAATTAGACCAACACGGTTACCCACTCCTACACTAACATTTACGGTGCCAATGATAAAAGTGACAGAATGTAAAATCAAGCTGCACCTTTAAGAAAGTGCAACTATCACACAATAGTCTCATGATTAATCGTTGAATCTGCAAAGTTATCGAGCCTTAAATGTTCATCTAGTGAGTTAAACAGTCAGTCATCTGATTCCACAGTGAAGCAAACTTCGATCGAAAGTAGCATCATGAATTTCGGGCACGAGGGAGCTCTAGATGTGATTTTACTGGCATTACTACGTCCTTTTTACAATGTCATTACCAATCGATAATTTTGACTGTTTTATTAAAGCCATGTTTAAGATACACCTTTGTAAAGAACCATTAAAATCCCAGACTGAGGGGCTAGGAAACACGGGCTATTGTTACACACAAGGCTACTCAAAGAAATCAATCCCCGAATTGTCAAATCCTGTAATTTCTGAATGTTTATCTCGGGGAAAATGAGATCAACATTATTTTTATTTATTGTAAAATGTTAATCACGTAGCTGTGTGCAGCAATAATGTTAGTTGTCTAACTTGAGAATTTTGGGTTTTAATATCTTAATATTATGTTACAGTGTTTTAATATCTTAATATTATTCAGTGTGTGGGCATTTATCAACATAATGATGGGTGCAACACCTCGGCTCTGTGGCTCCTCGGAGAGAGAAGGATGAAGTTACAACTGTTTTATGTAGGAATCACTAGCCATGACTGACCCGCTCAGTGAATTAACCCTTAGCACTCTGTTGTCACAAAATTGTATGTATATAGTGATGTAATGTACAGATGTCAGTGTAGTAAGGGTTAAACGTCGGAGGCCTATTTGAAACTGGTTATAACACAAGAGTGAAAAGTCTACTGAAGACGAACTATAACCCGGGCTTGACTGATTGTAAATATTAAATCAGTTGTTTATATATAATGAGTTTATTAATAAACATAGACATTGAGAGGAATTATAAGAACGATGGGAAAAACAAACGGGATACAAAATGGCAGGTGCGTCTTTGACATTTCGCTGAATGCGATGAAGGAAGTGACAAAAAAAGAAATTTTGCTGAATACTGCATCCTTATAACCCATGACTTTCATTTGGCTGAAATTGCAACGTACACACTATGTGCTATTTGCCATTTTGAAGAGATCGTATAATTCAAATGATCCGAATTATGCAATAATACAAATAATCCAACTGATCCAAGTGATGCAAATCATCATTCAAATTCTGGGACACACTGCCATTTGCCATGATAAATGAAATAACAATCCCAAAAAACTCAGGATTAATGAAATGACAATCCCCAAAAACTCAGGATTAATGAAATTCCAATTCCAAAAAACTCAGGATTAATGAAATGACAAACCCCAAAACTCAGGATTAATGAAATGACAATCCCCAAAACTCAGAATTAATGAAATGAAAATCCCCAAAAAGCCAGAATTAATGAAATGACAAGCCCCAAACTCAGGATTAATGAAATGACAAGCCCCAAACTCAGGATTAATGAAATGGCAATCCTAAAATAACTCTGGATTAATGAAATGACAATCCCAAAAACTCAGGATTAATGAGATGACAATCCCCCAAAACTCAGGATAAGCTCTTTACAAGATCAACGGGATGAGAATTCACTAAAAGTACTGTATTTGTATTGTACGGAGTTAGTTATATATTTATGAGTGCTGAAAGACTCTGCCTCATCTCACATCCACAACATTGATGTATGTACAGATATGGCGATAGGTTCCGCTAATCTGACGCAATGCTCCCAGCAAACGTAACAATGAAAAGGTTAGCCATTTATAATTCATGGTAGAAACAATAATGCGGGGAAAGGGGTACTACGCTATGTAGGCAGGGTCGCTGATGGCCGTCCACCTTAATGACCCTCTCGCAATTATTCACACAGACGACACGCATTTAGACCTCTGATTCTTGGCGATATTGTTGATCATATATTGAATAATTAGAGGAAATAAATGTACTACATTAGCAAATAAATGGGCGACTGTTAGCGTAGTGGTTAGAATGTTCCAGAGTTTCAGATGCTCTGTGGATGGTCTCTCTCTAGCGCTTGACAATTCCTGACCAAAAATGGCCCAATGGGGAATAGCAGCCAAAGGCAGTTAATTTCTTTTGTTGAATACAGGCAAATTTTCACAAATGTAGTCCCTTTTTCTAACCAAATACTGCCCATTTTGTCACTAAACACACCCCATTTCTCTCATTAAATACAGCCCATTTTGTCACTAAACACGGCCCATTACTTTCATAAAATGCAGCCCTTTAGGCACTAAACATGGCCCATTACTTTCATCAAATATAGCCCCATTTGGTCACTAAACATGGCCCATTACTTTCATCAAATTCAGCCCTTTTTGTCACTAAACATGGCCCATTACTTCCACCAAATACATTACATCCAATCGTGAGGTCCTATGACAAAAAACACCACATCATACATTATAAGTGTCAGTAAGCAAATATTCCAGCCTTTAATAATTATATATATATGTAGATATAAGATGGGATCAACCCGTTATCTCAGAGATTTATAAAACTAGCCTAAGTAAGCTGTGGTTAACAAAACGAACGGGTTAACAAAACGAACGGATCAGCCTGTTTCAATTACGGTGGGAAACCACCAAAATGAAAACGACCAAGTTTGGGAGGACAGTTGATCTCCGTCAATGCATACCCCCCTAAAGACCAATAGTATGGTAAAGGGCTGTGAGACCCACACTATGGTTCAGATTACCTGCCTAATTTTAACTGACTCACTAACGCCTACAGATAGCCCACATACATTGTACACCTCCATAAATCTTGGATAGTTAATGCGTATGTACAAGGAGATGAGGAGATACTAGAGAGACCATAAGAAACGCAGTAATATCAGAGGGGACAAGACCTTATTACTGTGCCAATATCCAGTTCACAATGAGATGAGGAGATACATGAAAGACCTTGTGAAACGCAGTAATATCAGAGGGGACAAGACCTTATTACTGTGCCAATATCCAGTTCACAAGGAGATGAGGAGATACATGAAAGACTATGAGAAACGTAGTAATATCAGAGGGGACAAGACCTTACAGAACCATGCCTCAATGGCAATTCACAGTCCTCAATACTTATTACTGGGACATTATCCAGCTCACAATGTTTGGTTGTCTTTGCCAGTGTCACCCTCAGCTCAGACACTTTCTCAATGCCTGGTGACTGGACTAAATAGTAAGACCGGTTTTGCAAATTATGATACCTTAAGAAATATGGCTTAAAAATAACAATTGAATGCAACATTGAGTGTGATGTCTGTGTGAATTATTGCGCATTTTAACGATTGAAAAAGGCATGCCGATGCATTGGAAATAAATCATACGATGTGCTATTATTACCAAAAATACCCAAATATTTTCCCATGAAAATAACGCAGCGCTTCCAAAGATTTTAACGAGCGGGTAAAAAATTAAACCACGCCTGAAATACTGAGTGGTAACAAAAAATAATAAACAAGATCTATAGAGTTGATAATTTAATATATAATTTATATGACAATCTGATAGAAGTCTTAAATTAACTGACAGACATATCCACCAAATATACAAAGTGGGGGAGGGGTGTAGGTGATACTTGATGAGCTCAGCTTGGCGTACCTGTTTGAGTCATACAGTACAGACAACGCAATAAGCTAATAACTAGCTGAAATGTGAGGGAATAATGGGATGCCGTCTTTTTGCTAGTCGTATTATTACACTAAGCGTCTGATTATTGTAATGAAGCATGCGAAGTTTGCTAACTATCTAACAATAATAATAATAACCAGAATAGCACAAATGTTATAGTAAGCATCACTGTTTCATTAAACGGTACTCCCTAAGGTGGGTGTCGTAGTAGTAATCTGCTAATTAAATTTTATATTTCGGTTAATGGTTAATTCAAAATGATTTCTGTCACCTCCGAACATGGCTGAAACATGCAATTTTTTGGCTCATAAGGAGGGTGCGATTTTATTACAGTAGCACTCGAGTTCAGTTGAACTGTGGCATAAAATAAGAATATGTTACGTGCGGATGTAATAAAGGAAACCGCGATGTTTCAGAGCTGCCTTCTTAATGGTAGTAAATGTCAGTCGCACTTACAATATTGCCTTTTTATACCCTTAAGAAATTTTACAATAACCCACTTCACTACGAATGTCTTGCTCATCTCTTGTCATGGAAGGCGCGGTAATCAACCCAGATTTAAACTCACAAGTTCTCGCATGAAAGCGGGTACTTCTAATCACCGCATCACCGGCGCCTACTCTAATAATGGTAACTACGTGAAAAACCAGCTTGTAATTGAATTTCAGTCTAGGACTAGATGATGCCCTATAATAATGCCAAGTGATTACGAAAAAGGTTTTTTTTACTAATTTCAAAGTCAGCCGACGCTATTTCACATGAACGAGTGCTGTTGACTAAGTATGACATAGGAGTCCTAACAAAATATTTGACGCAAACCGGTCGTGTCTCCGAGACAAATCTTACGGTTCATAACTTGCGCATTCACTTCCATCATACATTAGACAATCTACAGAGCTAAATACCTTGAAATCCAAACTTAAAACTTAAAACCTTTCTTCTAGTGCCTTTTTCTAAGTTTACTTTGACTGGCTTCTGTTATCTTTTAGCATGTTTTTTTGAGACCCAAGTGTAAAAAGGGTATAAATCAATAAAATTTTATTTCATTTCATTTCGTATGAAATGTAACAAGACCTAATAACCGATATACACCTGACTGACATAAATATCTATACATTAACGTGATATCTGATTCGTTACCCGTCAATTAAGTAAAAGCGGCGTCTGCCCGGCTCGGGCAATGACTTTTATAGTCAGCCCACTTGTACATACATATATAGAATCATGAAAAAGCTATTATGAAATCCTCGCAATTTTTTGAGGAGATACAAAAATTAACCCCCCCCTGTATTGATACATTGTTTAATTGGACATCTACCTAGTAATGAGATACTGTATTCGATTAAAACCAGATTTCAGATACAATGTATTGCAACAGGAGTGTAGGCCTGGCAATTTTTTGTTCTTGCTATGAATGCTGAAGGTATCGTATCTGCACTAAATAGCTGCCATAAACATTTATTGTAAACCGCATCAGAGATCGTTTATTGGCTAATAGTTGCGGTCTATACATGTATGTTGCAGTTTACATTAACCTACTGTCCTTTTATTTTGCTCACTATCGCCCTTGGCCCAAAATATTCCCATATGAAACGTTTGGTTCAAACACACTGACTTACACACCCACCGGAATGAGGAAGGCAAAGCAAATCTACGTATTTTTTAGTCATATAAATGACAACCTTACAAGAATAATGATGTTTCCAGACACTGCACCACATCGTAATGAACAATGAGTGGCCAGGAAAAAATTTCCGTAAATGGAATTTTTTCTTCCATAGAAATGTGTTACCATCATTATTTTAATTAAGCATTATTAGTAAAATCAGTTCGAGCATGATGAAAGATGTTTTTGTGGGATTGGACGCATTTTTTCATCCAGTAATATAATATTCTTGCGAAATAACATTAAGATAAATACTAGCTCTGCATACTTTTTCTTTAATAATGCAAATAACACAGTCATGTGACCTCGACATGTCCACACGAACGTGATTTTAAATTTTTTTTTTACATAATTAAACATTATTACATTGTCATGACGTGGCAACGACGATGTCAAAATGTTTTCTGTATCGCTATTAGCAACCGAGTTACACGGAATTACAGCTGATTACCAAGGAAGAAACACCTCGATATGATAAATGTGAGACAAGACTACAAATGTCACTATTTATGTCACTATTTTACGTGAACCAGCGTTGAATCAGAGTGACATAGGACGAATTCAAAATACATAACGAAAACAAGCCATCTTGCGGAGACATATCTAACACATATTAACTAACAAGTAACTCTACACTAATTAGTAAACGATGTTATTACACTGTCATTATACCGATAACATCAACGAGTCAATATCTTTGGGTAGTCAGGGTTGATGTATCTTGATGTACCATTAATCAAGCATCAGCATAGCAATTAAGTTTTGGGCCAATTTGTTTAAAGAGCTAATACCACTTAGGCTACGATCATTATGGTCAGCTGATATATACACGCACGCACACATAGATAGAACACGTGCCATGATGCTTGAGTTATCTCTCAGACCTCCCGTTGCTCCCCCATCACTCCAGTCCTCCGCTCGCTCCACTGCCTACCTGTCACGTCCCGTAAAACCTCCAAAATCCTTTTCCTTACTCACGAATGTATCTATGGCATGGCTCCATCTTATCTATCCTCGACAATCTCAATCAACACGTCTGTGCGTTCAACCCACTCGTCTTCCTCCCTCACACTTGCAGTCTCTCATACAAAACGTGCTAATTTCGGGGATCATGCTTTCTACACTGCTGCACCCCGCCTCTTCAATGCACTCCCAGCCTACATTCGACAATTTACAACTGTCAGCCAATTAAGGCTTAAACATTAAGGGCAATACATTTGAGGTAGACTTAAACATTAAGGGCAATACATTAGAAGTAAACTTAAAAATAAAGGGCAATACATTTGAGGTAGACCTAAACATTAAGGGCAATATGTTTGAGGTAGACCTAAACATTAAGGGCAAGACATTTGAGGTAGACTTAAACAGAAAGGGCAATACATTTAAGGTAAACTTATACATTGAGGGCACTACCTTTGTGGTAGACTTAAACATTAAGGGCAATACATTTGAGGTAAACTTATACATAAGGGCACTACCTTTGAGGGAGACTTAAACATTAAGGGCAATACATTTGAGGTAGACTTGTACATTAAGGGCACTACCTATGAGGTAGACTTAAACATTAAGGGCAATACGTTTGAGGTAGACTTAAACATTAAGGGCAGTACGTTTGAGGTAGACTTAAACATTAAGGGCAATACATCTGAGGTAGACTAACGAGTTCTATCCATCACATATTTCACAGAAACACCATGCTTCATCAAGTGAATGCAAAAAGCATAGTGTTTACATAAAAACTTATGATCAATAGAACTGGTTAGTCTATTTGAAAGGTGTTGCCCTTAAAGTCTCGTATTATTATCAATTGACTAACACGGCAATCCAGCTATTCACCCCTATACATTTTTAAGAAGGAGATACGGTGTGGTTTTGTCTTAAAATGATGTAAGAATGTCTTGGTTTAATCCCCTGTTTTTTCACTCGCATTTGCACCGATTTTTTATCAATTTTCGTCCAAATTAGTAACAATCAGCTAACAACCAGGTCAATACAATCGTCAGCAAAATCTTGCCAAATTAGATAATTTTTTCATCACACAAGATTTGTATTGCGGACTACTTGTGAATAGCGCGCAGGTCGTGTTGTTGGTCCACGGACTACACTCTAAGAACTGCTGTTGTCGACAAAAATGTTCAACTAAGACTGCTTAATTAGTTTATCTGTTAATGAAAATGAAATTTTCTTTTGAAATTTTGTTATGTTCCTAAAAAGGCGTTATTGGATGTGTCCATAACATGTAAATCAATAGATGAATAATCACTTAGTTATGGATCTGTCAAGTTCGTCTAAATAGAAAATCCACCCGAAAAAACAATATGAGACCCGCCATATCAAAATAAGTCTAAAGTCGGGATTCCCATAGTGGGTAAATAGCGTTAGAAAGTCGAAAAATATAGATTTTCTCAATTTGGGTATTTAGTATTTTCGGATACTATGGATACTATTCTATCCATAAAAATAATAATATATAATATTATTAACAAAAAAATTGTATTTTGAATCATTTAAAGTCACGTATAGTA
>WURV02228188.1:0-10079 GCA_011762755.2 Epimenia babai | reverse complement strand
CGCCTATGAATGCACGCCTATGAATGCACGCCTATGAATGCACGCCTATGAATGCACGCCTATGAATGCACGCCTATAAATGCACGCCTATAAATGCACGCCTATAAATGCACGCCTATAAATACACGCACATCTGCCGACCTACATGAGATGTACAGATATATCTGCCAACCTACATGAGATGTAGATATATCTGCCAACCTTCATGAAATGTACAGACATATCTTCCAACATACATGGAATATACAGACATATCTTCCAACATACATGGAATATACAGACATATCTCTATATATAAACATATAGTAGATTGTCCATGAGAGCAATCTATATTGTATCGTATACAACTAGCATTTACTCCCCTTTATAAAGTAGCAAAAATCCTTTGCTCTACTTTTATGCCCCCATGGGGGAGGGGCACGGTGCGCCATGAATAACGCATACAATGAAAGGTTTCTGCTGAAACATACATTCCCCACATTCTCTCTGAGAATGGCCAGCAGAAGGTGGAGGGTTTGAATCCGGGGAAATACCAATTGTGTTTTTTTTGTTAAATCCTTGGGTGAGGTACGTTATACCAGTTGCTCTGGTCGACTTAGCCATAAATAAGTCCTGGTGAAATTTAGTTGTGGCAGCTAAAAAAGGAAATTTGTGAGTGGCTTTCAGGCACTTGTTATAGTGCTGCCTTCTCCAACAACACGAATGTTGTAAACCGTCATTTGGCAAGCTGCGCGAGTGGCTTTGAAGTGCGGTATATGAAAGTCATATTTGACTATATTATAAACGTTTATGTCACATCGAGACCTCCCACTCCGTAAAACAACTATGCATAGAGAACTAGATGTTTGCAAAAATAGCGTCGAAGACTGACAGAGAGAGGAAATATCAATAAAATCCATCATCATTTATGTACATGTAGATAAAATAAATGCATGTCTGCGACGGAGTTGTCATGGCAACAGTTGACGTGACTACAGGGAAAAAATAGGTGTTGTGACTATGGTGATAAAGAACGTGGATAATAATTAGGTCATGGCAACAGTTGTAACTATAGAGATAATAAATGTGGCAGGCTGTGGTTGCCGTGTCTACAGATTTCACTTGGTACGGTTGTCATGGCTACAGCTAGTCGCTGCTATGGTTGCCACGGCGCGATGACACGTACCGTCTGACACACCGGCAGCCATCATGAGAGAGTCGGCGCTAGACAAAGAGTTAGTGTGAGAGCGCTGGCGGGCCTGGGTCATGGGTGTGATGCTGACAATAGCCCGCAAGTACTTCTCCTGTTCCGTGTGGGCAGAGAGATCGCTCGTTGACTGACCTAGAATCGTTCGGATACATCAAATTACCCCCCTTGAGCCAATAACAGCATTCACTGACATACATATAACGACATTCAGCAACAATATTCCCTGACGATATCGCTCAACAATATCCCTCGATAATATCTCCTGATGATATCCACCGATGATATCCCTGAAAATGATATCACCTAATGATAGGCCCGGTGAAAGTCCTGACAATATCACTACACGATATTTACCTACAATATCACCCGATGATATTCTCCAACAATATCGCCTAATATCAGCAGATGATATCTTCAAGTGATATCACCCGATGACACCCATGATGATATTCCAGATGTTACCCCTCAGCAAAACCCAGATATTCCCCCAATATACCTGATTATTCCCGTAAAAATACTTCCTGGTGATATGCTACAAAATACCCGATGATATCGACGATGGTATCTCCAATACGATACCCACCAACGATATTATAATGGAGCAACTTAAGAATTAAACTCACCACCAGCGGTTGCCTGGGGCTTGAGCATACCCATGAGGCCGCGGCTGTGAAAGCCACTTGCGCGTAACAGCAAACCCTTGGTTCTCGGGTGACGCCACGTGACGGCCGGAAAACGGTACTGGCGGTGACACTGGGCCAACTTGCGAATTGAGTCGTCGTTTACTGACTGGGGCACGACAACCAAGGCCGGGTAGCTGTGGGCGAGATGGGTTCATTAGGCGCGTAAAAATACGGTCATTTAATGCACTAGAAATTATGTGATTTGGGGAATTTCCAGGAAATGAGTTCGCTAGATGCATCTGAATGGGGTCATTAGGTGCATGAATATGGGGTCATTAGGTGCATAAATATGGAGTCATTAGGTGCATTAGGATTATTGAGTACAGTATAACTGATTCATTTAGTTGAATGCAAGAAAAACAACTGCGTGATGAGTGGTTGAGAGGCTAATGTATCTGAACAGTCGCGAGTTCATTGTAAACTGTGTCTCAGAGTATTTAATGGATAATAAAAATTTATAAGTGTTGTAATTTGTATTCGATGGAATGTGTCTTGTGGTGAAATTGAATTCATGGTTATGGTGCAATGAAATGGGTTCATTCAGTGAAATAGAATGGGTTCATATAGTGAAATGGAATGGGTTCATTCGGTGAAATGGAATGGGTTCATTTAGTGAAATGGAATAGGTTCACTCAGTGAAATAAAATGTGTTCTTTCAGTGAAATGGAATGGGTTCTTTCAGTGAAATGAAATGTGTTCTTTCAGTGAAATGGAATGGGTTCTTTCAGTGAAAAAAATGTGTTCTTTCAGTGAAATGGAATGGGTTCATTAAGTGAAAAAGAATGAATTCGTGTGGTGCAATGAAATATATCATTTGGAGAATGGGTTCAATGAGTGAAATAAAATGGGTCAATTAGTGCAATAAAAGAGATCATTCGAGTTCATTCGGTGCTTCTACGCGAGTGTAGATTCCGATTGTTTAGATAGATATTTAGCTACAACCGATACCTGCGGGTGACGGAGAAGTTAGCGTTGGCCACACAAATTCTGAAGGGGTCATTGTGATTGCGGTTCTGAGGGAGACAACCAAGCCCGAGACGTTTATAATCGGCATAGCCCGGGATGTTGAAGAGCTTTTCTAGGCTTTTGGGGTCAGTGGCCAGGCTGTAGGTGTAGTCACCTTCAGCGATGACTGAGGATGAGACAAAGGAACATGGGGATCCAACTGGTCGGTAATTCGGTTAGATAGGAGGCAGCTGGCGTAGTGGTTAGAGCGTTTGACATTGAGTCCATGGGTCCCTGGTTCAATTCACAATCTAACCAGTATAGTAACTGTGGTGTTTTTTGGGCTGAAAATGCCTTAAAGCCCATTGCCCATGGGGGTCTGGGTAGCCCTTGCAGTGTGATTCTGTTAGGGCTTCTCCCTCTGACGTTTGCTGTGTTTCAGATGTCTATATATGATCTCTATGTCGCTTACCTACCCGCTATGTCGTCATCTCATTCTAAATAACCATTGACCTTCCATAGACTTAGCGGAGTGTGCGACATATGTAGCTCATATGGTTCCATGTCATGATTTGCTTTTTTTGCGATATACTAGATTTATTAATATTGTAAAGTGTCGTAGGCCTCATCTTGTCACAATGACTAAGGGATAATACGGCACTTAAAAAACTTCATTATTATTATTAAAACCCACATGTTGACAGTTCCCATTGGAACAGATATACGGAATTAGTTTATAAAACAGGTAAGGCAAGCAGATAGTTACAAGATGTGAATTAAACATGCATAAATAACAACGGGCAAGACGTACTCGATAACGTATCATCAAAAATCTCGCTGGCGGGGCGGTCACTGTCTGTGCTCTCACTGCGTAAGACCCGGCGTCTGATTGGTGGTGTTGGCACCAAGTATTTCTGTTTGCGCGTTGTTTTGGAGCTCTGTTTGAAGCCGGCCTTTCGAGCTGTGTTGATGAGTGTGCGTTTAGCGAACTGCCTGAAAACACAGCCACCTTCCTCCGTGGTCATCAACTTTGAGGAAAACCAATATATAACCTATGCTGTTATAAACAAAATCCCCGGTATAATAGCAAATCCCGTAAAATCATGTGACTCAAATACAAATAATATTACACAATAGAATTTTAACACAAAATACTGCAACAACGTGAATTATATTTTCCCACCAAAACACATCTCCTATTATGTTATGTGACTCAAATACAAATAATGCTGTGATATTTGATGACCCAAATACAAATTCTGCATTAGATATCCCAGATATAAGTCCTATTACATTCCATGACCCACACACAAATCCTGTTACAACATCTGGCATAAATTCTGATCCTCATTCCCTACCTTACGGAGTGCCTCAAGGTGGTGTTCTTGGACCAATTCTTTACTCATAATTAAAAATCACGCACTGGATCATATGTTCTATGCCGATGATACCCAACTTTGGCTAACTATTGACACTAAGGACCCTCATTCTCTTGAACACTCTCTTGCAAAAAAAAAAAAAATGCCTGGATAGTATATTCGATTGGATGACTGCAAATAGACTTAAAAATTAATCAATCAAAAATGGAATTCTCTTCGCTTTTTGCCTCCTGACATCTCCGTAACTATCAACAGCACAACTGTCATGCCGTCATATGAAGTTCGTAACTTTAGAGTCATATTTGACAAACATCCCACTTTCTACAGGCAGATATCCAAAGTTCTCCATCTGGCTATTTGTATTTACGGACCATCAGTTCAATATCACGCTAAGCCTTTCCAGAACTATGGGAAACACTTATACAGTCTTTCATCACAAGCAAAATTGATAACTACAACTCCCTCTACGTCACTCTTCCACCATATGAACTATGGCGACACCAGAAACTCCAGAACAGCACTGCCTAACTTCTCACCCATACATGTCATTGCTCTCATATTACGCTTGTTCGCTACCCGTCACATATTGAATCTCTTTCAAGATCCCTCTATTAACCTATAAATACATCCACGGCATCGCTCCTTCCTACCTCTCTTCAGCCATCAGCATAAATTCATCTGTACGCTATACTCGATATCAAACTCCCCACTTAGCCTCATCGTTCCTCGTACCAAACGTGCAAGTTTCAGTGACCGTGCTCTCTACGCTGCAACTCCCCACCTTTTCAATGCTCTTCCAGTTAATATACGACAATGTAAAAGTATAAATCAATTTAAAAGTCAACTAAAAACACCCATGTTTATCAAAGTTTACAACTAATAAATCATCAAGAACTATCATCATCATCATCTTTTTACTATAGTTTTATGTTCTTAATCTACTTATAACGTTGGTTCTGATGTATATGATAATATTAAAGATATTACATACATCAGATATTGTTAAAATATCACAATATGTGATAAAAAATGTCTGTAGCCATGTTAATAGTCCTGCATTCTTAGTTATTAGTTTAGGAAACTCATTAGTGTTTTAGTGCTAATTTATATGTGTGTTTTTGTGACAATGCTTAGGCCCTATTAATGTTTTTAAATAGTGTATTTATTGATGTGTATTAGACAGCAATACTATTAATGCACTCGAAATCAAATATATTTCATTTCATACATGACCCAAATACAAATTCTGTTACACAACATGACCCAAATACAAATTCTGTTACACAACATGACCCAAATACAAATTCTGTGGCATAACATGACCCAAATACAAATCCGTCAACATTATATAACCAAAATACTTGTACCGTTACATTACATGACCCAAATACACATGCTGTTACATAACGTGACCCAATTACAAGTCCCGTTAGATTGCCTGACCCATATATTAAGTCTTACTTAAGGGTGGCATTTTTGCCTTTTTGTTTTACGAGCTGCGTCGTCTGCAGGGTGACGTTTCCCGTAAACGCAAATGTCTCAAAAACGCTCAGCGGACTGCGTAACTTGTTGGTCAATTTACGGAACAACTCGACATTCTCTGAACCAACCTCCTCATCAAACGTGACCTTCATCAGCTGGAAGGGCAAGATACGAGACATGTATATACTACGCTTCCTACGTGACTTGCATTCAGTCTAGTTCTTCATCTGAGAGAAGGTGGTAAGTGTTGGTATACCGAGTTCAATTTTGAACCGTATTCTCAGTGTTTCTAGTTAATCATAGTAACCATAAATTTGTAAAGTGTCTTTGATAGCCATGCGTTACAAGGGCACTATAAATCAATAAAATTTCATCTCATTTCATTTCATTAATCAATTTTATTACATTTTTATACACTATTCAATCCATCATTGTTTTGGACACTCTAAACTATTAAAAATTCTCATCTCAGTAACTTTAACTAAAATAATAGGGCACTGGACTAGTAATAGAGGGATAGTGGGTTCAAAACAAGTGGAGGCGGATGTTTTTCTGTACATAGAGTAAAAGAAAGACTACCTGAAGCGTGTTTGAGCGTAACTGGACGCCGTCTGAGAGCCACTGGTCAAGATGTGGCATGTACTGGACACTGAGACGTTTCTCTTTAGTGAGAGTGGACACAGGGAAACATCTGATGACGATTTGTTCACAGGCTGCAACGAGCGAGGCCATCGTTAGGCAACAAACAATTCACTGGGCCATCGTTAGGCTACGGCAAACAAGGCGCGAGGTCATCATGAGGAAGCAAACAATCCACAAAGGCATCATTAAGTATCAAAGAGAGCAGTAGGCCATTAGTAAGTAACAAACAGGACAGTAGGCCATCATTAAGCAACAAACAAACCAGTAGGCCAACATTAAGTAACAAACAGGCCAGTAGGCCATCATTAAGTAACAAACAGGCCAGTAGGCCATCATTAAGTAGCATAAAAGGTGCAAAACCATCGTTAAGCAACGAACAATGTACAAGGTCATCCTTAGGCAAAAAATATCCACAACAAAATCTTGTAGTTCTGAAACTAACAGCACCTTAAGGACTAGGTCAACTAGTAATAGTGCTATACTTGTAAGTGAAAGGTCATGGGTTCAAAATGACCCTCAGTAAGTCCTTTATCCCGAGATGCTTGATACTATCCTTCACCGCTAACATATGAGTGTCATAGGTATTGTATCTGCACTGAATAGCTGCCATAAATATTCATTGTTAATAGCATCAGGCTCGTTTTATTGATACGCGCAGTCGATAAATATTGTATATGGCCTTTCTTTTATAGGTTCCATATTACAGTAGATTTCCTGAAGCCTTGTATGCCAATGAATTTGGTGGTGGTTTACATTAGAGACACACCTAAAGGATGTACATGTTTACATTATAAACATCCCTAGATGATAGTCATGTACACATTAGAGACACACCTATAGGATGAACATGTTTACATTATAAACATCCCTAGATGATGGTCATGTATACATTAGAGACACACCTATAGGATGTACAGGTTTACATTATAAACATCCCTAGATGACGGTCATGTATACATTAGAGACACACATAAAGGATGTACATGTTTACATTATAAACATCCCTAGATGATGGTCATGTATACATTAGAGACACACATAAAGGATGTACATGTTGACATTATTGCCAAATAATGGTCACGTTTACATTATAAACATTCCTAAAAGATGGTCCCGTTTACATTAGTGATGTACCTAGAGGATCACACGGCGTGCCCTTGAATATAACCCTGTATGTGGTAAGAAACACCGCTCCCTCTGCTGGTAACAGTGCTGGACCACCCATGCTACCCCCGGTGCCTTCATCCCTGCCGTCGCACAGAAGGTACACCCGTAAGCCATCCATGACCATTTCCTCGCCGGGTAACAGCACTGGCACCATGATCTTTGGCTGTAAAACGGGACATGAGTAACCATGGCGATGTCACCTTATCGTTGCCACACGAGTATTTGTGTAATAATTTATACAACTGTGAAAGAATTTCAATATTTCTACAAAAATTGACCAGGAAATTGCAAAAGTTTGTGTTGAAAGCTTGTGTGAAAATTTAATTAACTGTATGCAAATTAAAATGGTTGTGTAGATATTTAGAGATGAATAAAAATTCACATAATTGGGTATAAATCTACATAACTTGCATAAAAGATAAATATGACAAAATATTTCATGGATATTTGAATACATGTGTATTGATTTACATATTTTCAACCGAATGCATAGCAGAAGAAATTCTAGAAAATTCACAATAATTTAAATTGACAAATGTTTTACAATGAACAAGACAATGATGTTCCATTGGCCCACTGTGTTTACATTAGTAACAAGATTATGTCAGACAATGATGTTCCATTGACCTACAGTGTTTACATTAGTAACAAGATTATGTCAGACAACTGATGTTCCATTGGCCCACTGTGTTTACATTAGTAACAAGATTATGTCAGACAATGATGTTCCATTGGCCCTCTGTGTTTACATTAGTAACAAGATTATGTCAGACAATGACGTTCCATTGGTCCTCTGTGTTTACATTAGTAACAAGATTATGTCAGACAATGACGTTCCATTGGTCCTCTGTGTTTACACCAGTAACAAGATTATCTCAGACAATGACGTTCCATTGGTCCTCTGTGTTTACACCAGTAACAAGATTATGTCAGACAATGATGTTCCATTGGCCCACTGTGTTTATATCAGTAACAGAACAGGAGTATGTCACACCATGTTCCATTGACCTACTGTGTTTACATCAGTAATGTTATTATGTCAGACAATGACGTTCCATTGGCCCACTGCGTTTTTATCGGGTAACAAGATTATGTCAGACAATGATGTTTCATTGGCCCACTGTGTTTACATCAGTAACATGATTGTCATGGTAATTAAGATAGCCAATGTGGTTTTATAGATAGATGGAGAGAAATGCACAGGAAAAAACCTATACCCCTAATGGGACCCCATCAGGGGGATAGGTTTTTTCCTGTGCATTTCTCTCCATGATTATGTCAGACATCGATGTTTCATTGGCCTACTGTGTTTACATCAGTAACGTAAGTATATAAACCTTCTGTATGGGTGGTAGCCGCTTGCTCTCTGTAAACACGGCATCCAATGTCTCTATATGCATCGCCACCACCCCGGGGATCATCTGGTGAAGGGCCTTGATGTGGTCTGAGGCAACGTCGCTGTCGTTACACACCTTATCGACGAACCGCGTGACAAATTTGATGACACCGGCCCCCATCTCCGTGACTTCTGTCTCATCGAATCCGCTCTCGGCATCCACGCTGTCACTCTCGGCGAGGCTGAGTCGTTAAAAAACAATCATGTGTTGTGCTGAGCTCATGATGCTCTATAGATGGTCTCTGTGTCGCTTACCTCCCCCTGCTATGTCATCGCCCCTTTGTAAATAACCACTAACTATCATAGACTTAGCGGAGTGTGTGAATGTGACAGATATAACCTGTCTATGGACTTTTAAAATCAGTGGCATGAATGTATGAAATAATCATCTGCCTAGACTTGGTAGGTTTTTCATTGTAGGTGTTTCCCCCACCCCTTATAAGTGAGGCTAATCAATTTTTTGTGTTAACCACATCTATGGGCTAGTTTAGTGAAGGGCTAAAAATCACGTAATGATTACCTGGATCATCAGCCTATAATTACGTACTTACATACACATGCAACAACTGTTATTTAAACATTTCCACCTAAAGTCTGTATCATGCTAGCGCTATGCCCAGATAACTCTGATGATTGATAGACTTCAAATGTCAGCGTATTCTCAAAGAAGTGTTAAAAACCGAAATGCATGGGAGAGAAACTGCAATTGTTCCTCAGTTTTGGAGGAGAACCAGACTGGTTATTAGGATGTAATGGTCTCAGGCCAGAGCTAGAAGCGCGTTTTTTTTCTGTGCGTTTCCTCCTGTTGGTTAGATATGACTAAGACAGCCTCCTTTGATGTCACATGACCCACAAAATCACACGACACACAAAATCACATGACACACAAAATAACGGTGCTTATTGTACACAAACTTGGGGCGTACGTATTCAAGTAAACTTAGGAACCAAATTCGGTCGGTCTCAAAAAGTGTCGTCGACATCATCTTGTCATTATTGATCGAGGGATAATACGGCACTCTAAATATAATTTGACAATAACAACACAATTCATAAAAAAATCCTAATGTAATCACTGAAATGAATATCTATACACTAAGATATAAAGACAGTAGTTGTATTTACATACATTATTTACATAAAAATGTTTGTGAGTCCAATAACAAATTATAAGCGTTGAAGGGAGGTGCCAGAAG
>WURV02228177.1:0-10080 GCA_011762755.2 Epimenia babai | reverse complement strand
ATATGAAAGTGATTATAGTCACTTTTGTAATCTGTTGCATTGTGGGTAAAAGCCTTCATCACCTCTACCATTACCTCGCATATGAAAGTGATTATAGTCACTTTTGTAATCTGTTGCATTGTGGGTAAAAGCCTTCATCACCTCTACCATTACCTCACATATGAAAGTGATTATAGTCACTTTTGTAATCTGTTGCATTGTGGGTAAAAGCCTACATCACCTTTGACAAATTGAAACCTCTAAAAGAAAATTTACACTACCCACATACCCATATAGACATAAAAAATGACGACGGTGTGTTTTGAAACGCGTAATCCGCGAGCAAGAAAGGGAAGTCTCATCTACATAGAGAGAATATTAGGACAGAGATAATGGTATAAACTAGTTAAAATTGAATCCGTGGCAAAAGAAATTCAGTAGAATTGCGGACCGATGGATAATAGATCATGCCAAGGGCAGATAATCTAATGATTAATCACGTTTCGTGGCAAGGAAATCCGGGAAATTGACGTGAGCTTTACATGATGCAACCGTGATTTCTTTCACAGAACTATTTATTGTTGCTTTATAATCTAATCATTGGATCGCAAATTGAAAACGCGTCTCTGATGTATGCGTTTGTCGTTCTCAAATAGCGAGGGATAAATACGATTGCCGATGCACAACTGACAGATACGACATACCACAGTGCCGGGAAGTTTTTCAATCTCCCCGTGGTATACCTATTTCGATTTTGAACGGTATTTCTTGTATTTCTAGTTAATCATAGTAACCGTAAACTTGTGGAGTGTCTTTGGTAGCCATGTGTTGGTGGGCATTATAAATTAATAAAATTCCATTTCATTTCATTCCAATGAAGTCAACTTCAAATGGTTCGAGCAAACGGCAATCGACGCGATAGTAAACAGATTTTAAAAAGTTTTTCCAGGTATACGAAGAAATTTAAAGAACAAATTGTGGCACCTTTCAAGTTTAACAAAAATTTATTGAAACGCGAGCTTTCACATACACAAGGGATTCTTCATCAGGTGAATTAGTGAGAAAATGTAAAACACACCTTCAAGATGGCGCAAGTACAACGCAAGTACCATATCTCAAACCACCTGTGTATCTAAACCATTGTCCTTGCGCTGTATATGAAGGTGTGTTTTACATATCCTCACTCATGCACCTGATGAATCACTCCTTACGTATGCGAAAACACGTGTTTCAATAAATTTTCGTTCGTCTTTTATCTATTCGTATTGACTAATGCAGCTACCTAATCAATACAGGTAATTAAAGTTAATTTGCGATAGCATAGCTTACCTACGAACAGATGCGGAACCTCCAAAATGGCGACCGGCGAGCCAAATGTGGCCCTTTTCTTATCGAAAGCCTAACTAAAAGTGTCTTTGATAGCCACGTACTAAAACAGCACTCTGAATCAATAAAATTTCATTTCATTTAAACTAAAAGTTAAACGCGACCCCCGACCCCAAGTCCCATTACTTTGCTACGTAGTAACTCATACAAACAAAAAGTAGAAGTCGAAGCGCGAGTAAACTAAGTTACGCCTTTTCTACGATGCTTAGAGCGTATTCTTACCATTGCGTGTTCTTTTCGAGGGAAGATTACAAAGCACGGTGATCGACGACGATTTCAAACACTCGCCGTTCGCGTCATGTGACGAACGTTATCGCGCGGACAGCCACTCGCGGGAGACGCTGCGTCGGTAATAACAAACGACATGCCCGTCGCAGATTGTCCTTGGATGTTGGCTGAAAAATTGATTGAAGCAGCACATCGCAGTCGGCCCGGAGGCGTTTCCCGTGAATTCATTCCACGACGACGATTATCGAAAGAGAACAAGTGGAAGCCGTGGACCCGATAAAGAAACCACTTATGTAGTTGCTCCACTCAATGCAGCAACAAAACCATGATTTACTGGTGACTATTGACGAAGGGTCCCCAACAGACACTCTCTATCTTACTTGCAACTACGAGACACTCACTCAAGCATTATAAACGGATGTTTATATGACTGTATTATCACATTTATCTAACTTTGGACCGACGAACTCTACATCCTCTTCAAAGTTTATTATTGTGCTGCTAGATTGTTTAATAAAATTTATGAATTTAGTCAGGATATTTATGGGATAATATCTAAGATATTGGCATGATAACAGTTAATAAACATGAAAGTATCCACAAAATATACGGTTTATCTTATAACCTTCATTTTGTATAGCCACTGATAGCTTATCACTAATATATAAACGTTTGATAATCTCAATGTTGTGGCTACAAATACAGTGAAACCTGCTCTAACGACCACTCGTCTCAAGCGACCGCCTTTCGGCAGTCCCGAACGTTTTCCTTATATAAGTACACTGTATTAAGCGACCAGCTGCCTGACGCGACCGGTCGCGGGTCGCAGATGGTCCCGCGAGTTGAATTTTACTCCTCAGCGACCTGGCCATCGGCTGTCAATCACGCGCCGTGACGGAAACAACGAGAGTAACGAGAGTAACGAAACAAAAAAAATTGACGAAATTTTTTCAACTTCATTAACATATTAGATGTACTATACAATCCATCTTTAATCAACTTTCATTTTCAGTCTCATGTAAATTTTACCGAAATTACGATAATAACAGTTGTGATATAAATCCGAGTTAAAATCTTTTATAATACAGTATTAGCAAAATATGTAAGCGTAACGAATGGGGAAATGTCCCAATTTCTATTAAGCAACCACCTGTCTTAAGTGACCGTTTTACGCCGGTCCCGCGGACGGTCGCTTAATACAGGTTTCACTGTAGTCATAAAAATTCATCAAATAATTCGAGAGTAGCTCTAACTCTTGGTTTGCCAACCTGTGGCATTTAAGAAGCAGTTTGCCAATGACTGGCATCGGGTTGACTAACGTGTAAACGATAAAATGACGAAAAAAAATAAATATATAAAATAAGTGCATCAATACTTCTCCAGTTCTGGTATATTAATATACTTTAACATATCGTCAGAGATAAAACACATGAAGGAAGCCTGAAATTGTCGAATAAATAACGTAATTGACGTCTGAACAATAGTGATAGTTTTATTTTGTATAGTCAGTGATCCAGAGATAGATCCAGATAGATGCCGGATAATCCTGGATAGAAAATCACCCATCCAGTCAATTAAGTATGCAGCAACATGCCGGGATGTATAAATTATCTGGGCCATCCACTGGCACTGATTTTCGCGGCTACGAAACGAAATGTGACATATTTGATTAAAACTCCATACAGGGGTCAATACAGTCTCATGGAATTTTGATAGCTTCATTTACTACGGTGAGTAAATCGTTGTTGTGTAAACTACAGATTGGGGCTTTTGTCAGTCCACGCTACTGGTTGCGAATGCCGATGGAAAGCCGAAAACTTGACCGGATCTGGCATAAGTGATAACGATATCCACTGAGATAGTTGAGAGGTCACGCCGCGAGAGTCAGCGTGGTGAACGACCTAAAACGGAGCAGCTATGTCGGCGGGAGGTGGAGGGGGGACACTGATACGATGTTATAGATTCATCCAATCGGCCATGATCAATAATCTTATAACTTATTTTCAAATACAGGTAACTCCAGCTGGTATAAACACAAGACTATTGACACAATTTAGTGAAATGACAGCCGAAATCAACTCACCTTCACGACAAAAAGCGTTGAAGTTAACGGCTAATTAAACGTAAAAATAAAGTATAACCCTAAAAAACTCTAAAGAACGGCTCTTTGAATAAAAGACTTGTACAGAGAGCAAGGTCCCGTCCGTAAATCGATGGTTCGAAACGAAAATTACTCCGCTTATGTACTATTACACTCCACGCCATGAGGGAGCTTTTACCAATCCACGTGCAGCACTCTCTGAGACTCCAACCCGCATTTATCTTGGGTAAACAACAAGCTGCAAACATATCGGGAGTCTGCCGGCTCGCTGGCGAACCCGAACTCATCGAGTCAAGGTCACTAAGAATAGCTGTCAATATATGCCAATATTAACGATTTATTTACGGCCTTCGCACTCCCTGCCGATTGTACTTCAAGTACTATAAGTCTGTAAGTACTGACGATGAGGGAAGGAGGGTAGGATATAGGTGGGTATACCCGGTACGGTAATTATATTAGTAACCACTCACTGCTGGGTATAAATTGAAGTTATCAATATATCAATAATAGTGGAGTTATTAATATCTTTATAAATCCAGTAACCTAAACAACGGAAACGCACAACTAACAACTCCATTAAACTATATATATATATATATAAACAATGTTAATATTTTTACAAATCCAGTGACCTAAACGCCATAAACGGACAACTAACAAATCCAGAAAACTATATATATATATATAAACATTGCTAATATTTTCATCAATCTATTGACCTAGAGGAAATAAACGGACAGCTAACAAGCAACTCTGCCAATCCATATATAAAGATAGTAATCCAGATAAATCTATTTTTATCACGCTCTAAACGATATCATTTCGTAGAGCGTCAGACCAGTCATTTGTAGGTCGAGTATTCGAGCGCCACGAAAAGCCGGATTTTTTCCTCCTTATTTCCGTCTTATTATACTTAAACCATTATAGTTAGCTCCCCTTAATGCATTACTTATCTATAAAGTATGTGACTCATTATAATCTATAAATTGATAATGCCATCACTGTCTAAGTGATATTAGTCTGGCCAGAAGCAGAACACTTTTAGGCTCTCGGGGTACGCGTGATAACAGTTTGGCCTGAAGCAGACGACTCCGATAAACTCTGAGAATGACCTTCATTCGGTTAAAAGCAGAGCACTGTTGCCCCGAACTGTTCTAAACACCCATCCCTGTCAGTGTGACAACTGTTTAACTGTGCCTAACAAACTAGCGAACCTCGGAACAACCCTCAGAACAACAAGATGTTTTTTACACTTTGGTTTGTATGGTACAATTCAAAATACATTTCTAATTAACATTGTCTTTTATATCATGTGTCAAAAAGAGAATTAACCTCCAGACAGGAGGTGTATTAAAATTAATTCTGTCATTGACTATCGTAGATTTGTGTTTTAGTGCTAATTTATATGCGTGTTTTTCTGACGATATTTAAGCCATATCAACATGACATTTATGCCGGCACAGGGCGTTTTACCGGAATGCTCCAGCAATTTGCACGCTAAAAAAATTTAATTTAGAAGAAGGATATTACTGAGTAGTGACTGATTTAAAGATTAAAAGAATATGATGAGAATTGTGAAATGGAATTAAGAATAACTTTTGATTCGGAGTCATTCTCATTATTTATCTGGTGTGACCACCCACATGTTTTTAGGAAAAAAGTAAAGTGAGTCAGTCAACTTAAAGTATAAAAGTGATAAATGATTATTTTTTAAACTCAATTGTTTTTGTATGATATTTTGCAATCCATCGTATGTATTTATATATATAAAATCAAAAAGTAATAAGATTTTACGTTAATAATTACTCTATTATTATAGAGGTGCCAGCGGATATAGCTGACTGGGTATGCATGAAAATTTCTTAATTTAAATTAAATCATTTGCTCCTTGATGTAAGTATAAGTCTGCAGACATTCCATTAAAATCAAAGCTGTAATAATTGCAGTAAAAATAAACGTATTTCTACCCAAGTGATTTTGGGATGTGACAAAACATTTTTCTCTCTGCCTTATCAGCTATGTGTTCGGAATTTGGCACATTTCTACGTACTAGCATGAATACTAAGTATAGATAAGCAGTGCACGCATCTTACAATTTACTCTTTGTCAATATGCTATTTCAAACTATAGTACTCAATTTAGTGTATTCATGTATAAATAAAAAAACCTGCTTCATCATGTTAAGTTAAAGTGAAATATAAATCCTTCATATTTGACTCAGAAATGACGTTGCATTTTTCATTTGGGAAAGCTTGGGTATCTTAACAATAACTATCCGAATATTTCCCAAGTGATTATTAAGCAGATTATTGTTCCTGGTTAAAAAGATGGTCAAACTCATGTCAATAAGTAAAAATATAACTAGAGAGAAGTGGTAATACCTTCATGGTGTCTCTCTGAATCAGGTTAGTTAACTAAAAGGATTTTCTTTACATTTATAAGCTGGTAATAGCTATTTTCACCCATTTATTCCATTGAGAAAGAATACTTGTGGATGTAAGCTTCTAATAAAACTAACTCATTTAGTCTCTAAGGTAACCCTTGTCACACTGACATATGTACATCACACTACTATGGCAATACAGTTCTCTGACAGAGTGCTAAGGGTTAAAAAAGAAATGCCATGAATAACCAATTTAATAAACTAGACACTAATAGAATTTATTCCTTTGCGAGCTTTTACCTATTTTTACTATCCATCGTTAGGTTATTACATAGACGCCACTTTTATTTGATGTATTACTTATTATAATTCTCAAAAACAATTGTATTTGTAAAGGCAGCATAATTACACTATTGATAATAATATATATCAAAATACATACATAATATTATATATTATCAAATTATCAGCTGAAATCGATATTGCATCATAAAAAATATTATGGTTGAAATGTTGCAGTAGAGGAAGTACTATTTTATAGATTTGAAATTACAATAATTATTGATTATTGAAAAGATTTTTTCATTGACAACGTAGTAATGTGAATTATGTCCATAGAAAGAGCTCTTCCTTCATTACCTTTGGAATATACCATGCCTACCACACCAATAAATATGGGTATTACATCCATGCGAGTAGTTAACCGGCTTGAGTATGAATACATCACCTTCAGAGATTTGAAAATTTGTTAATTTGTTACGGTTCATGTAACTTTATCATGTTTTAGCGTTCTTTTTAGTTCTTCAAAGTAGTCATCACCGTAAGCATGTCAGAGTTGTGAATTCTGCAGCATACTATTGAGAAATACTAAAGCAAGGCGCTTATAAAGCATCTATAGAGTGAGAGATTTGTCCTTACAATAACTATCTTTATTATTTTACAGCCATTCTAACCCTAACTTTACTAGTCTATGGCTGATTTTGAAACTGTTTTCATTCATTAAAACTCATGACCACTTCGGAAAAATTAAGACAATGTATTTGGCCCAAATTTACCCATAGTGTCTGCCAGTATGACTCTGAAGTGTTTGCTGCCTTGATGGTGGCAAAGTGGCAGTGAGGGGTATAGGGGAATCCACAAAACACACCCTGTTGAAGTTATTCTGTTATCAAATATACTTTAAGAAGAAAATATGCTGAAACGTGTATGAACAGTAGATGTGAGAAATTCTATCAACACTTGTAACACTTCAGCTTATTAGGATAACTTATTAAATTACCTTTCAACCCTTAGCACGCTGTTGTCACAGAATGGTATTGCTATAGAAATGTACGGTACAGTTCTTGATGTGGTTATGGTTTAACAACTCAAAATTAGTAAACACTAACAGGTTAACTATGGAACAATTAGGAGATGTTAATCACCGAAACGGAGTGATGTTCTACTATGCAGTTACATGTTAATTTATTTAAAAAAAACACAAAAAACCCGGAACATTACCGAAACTAATTGAAGATAACTAAGGCCATCTATTTTTACATAGACGTACGGATTAACGTGTTAGCCATATCATAAATATTACAAGTACACCATTGTACTTGTCACGTTGCAACCAGTTTACCCATTAATTTGTCAGTCGTAAAAAGTAATAGTCTAACTTAGCTATTAAAGATTAGGGTCTAGTATTCACACAATCCATATTTTTCTATTATATAGATACTCAAACGATAACCCTACCGATTCATCAGCATTCTGCAGATGCATTACTCATAGATAGCCAGATGAAGAACTGAGGATGAAGAATCGATACAGTGATTATGATATGGCAAACTCATTTAACATCACGATTATCAGCATGAGATGAATATCGGGCCATCGCATCTTTGTATATTAGTATGCGTCTATCATTTATACTACATACCACACAAAGCAGTAAGGATGTCATTAACTATCCAACAAATCATTTGCGCGTTAAAAAACAATAACGATACATTTGTGATTTCTACCTTGATAACGAACAACAACGCGTATCGATGTTAATTCTGTCAGTCAAATAAATACTCACAAAAAGACGACCTTGACATTGACATCGATGACACCGATTGATGACGTTATTGACACGAATCGATGACGTTTTTAATGATTGATAACGCAACACCGAGATGCGCTTTTAACTGTACCTGAATTACAAGAAAAGTATTCTTAAACCACGGAATAGTGCCCAGTGTAGAAGCCGAGGCAAGTCAAGTGAGTTGTGAAGGACATGTCATTTGATCTAAAGAATGGGGACACCAAGGACACTACGCGCAACGGGAAAAACTATCGAGATCTCGTAAAAAGTATTATGTCTAACAACGATTAATTCGTATTAGGAGTGGGAGTAGGCTAGCAGCAGTAGCAGCGGCAGCGGTAGCAGCTGACAAAACCTACATTACTCTCTGATTCGCTAAGAACATGTTATATATTGAAGTTTTAAAAACACAATTTTTTATTGAGTAGATATTCCATAAAACAGCTTTATATTCAGGTCGCTGGTGTTTATAGGGCTCGAATCTGAAACTTTTCTATCTTGTGACCAAATCAGAAACTGGCACTTACCTTTTTTCATACTCAGAGCAGCAAAAGATCGTGTAAATTTCCCTATGTTTTACTTTTCTGTTGAAAAAAAATTTTTGATAATTTCTGCAATTATCATAATATCAGATCAGCCGAGCGACAGTTAATATCTTACGAGTGAAGGTAACACCTTATTGACTAAGATGAAACGAAATTTTATTGATTTGTAGTGCCTTTTTAACACATGGCTATCAAAGACACTTTAAATATTATGATTAGCACACGCTTTCGTATACCATTATACTTCATTAGATGCAATGAGTAGGGGTGGTTTCTCTCTCCCACACACACACACACACACACGCGCGCGCGCGCGGAGAATATATTTGCATTAAATTTACCGTAGTCGAAGTTAAAACCTCCCTCGATCATCATGTGACTCAAAGAGTCTGGAAAGTCAACTAAAAATTTGATTCGGCCAAAGGTCCTCGATTTCGCGTGAATATAATACAGGTTGCTAATTAATAAATGCCGGTAAAGTTCCATCACAGAATTTGTTCGTCAATTTAACTTCTTCTAACCACAAATTTCTATTTTTATTACAAATTCAAAATACAGTTACAGACTCATAGTCACAGTGCACAAACACAGTAGGTTTTTATTATCTTGATATTGTATTTGGACAGCAAACTATCCTCACGATTGTGGACTACACATAAACATCGAGTGCACTGGCTTGTCTCGTCACCGTACATTATCTGATTGGGCCGCTATCTCTCGCTGGTACATGGGGTACCAGACAACTCATCCCATCGACTTTCCAACGCGGACAACTCGACCCACGTTTCGTATGGGACATATGGGAGACAACTCGACCCACTCATTTCTCGCCCCAGACAAGTCACCCTACTTGGAAAAGACAACTCGACCCAATTATGATTATCGAAATGGGGACATATGTGCTTATAGATAGCTATTTGACTCATCGTGCAGGGTGCCGATAAGCATATATAGGTTGAGGCTGCGGTTGCCACACAAGCATAGTAACCAAAAGCTTATGAAACGATCACAATCTAGCAGCCAGGCAGTGATGTTTACATAGGACGGCCACATCAAAGAGAGCACGCGCACGTAAGCCCTACACCGGCTACGCTTCGGCGCGCTACAAACGGGTTGAGTTGTCTCACTGGGCAGGGCGAGTGGTCTGGAGCGAGTTGTCTGACAGGCCGGAGATGGGACGAGTAGTCCGGGTCGAGTTGTCCGAGGTGGGAGGCGAGTGGGGGCGACTTGTTCGGCATTCGTACATGGTATGGGCGGTGTAGGAGAAATCGTAGTAGCCGTGATACAGAAGTATAAGGTTGATTTCGGATATACAGGTAGTTCTCGGTTTACGACGGTCGCGACCTACGACGTTTCGTGGTTACGACGCACCCCATAAGAAATATAA
>WURV02228166.1:0-10081 GCA_011762755.2 Epimenia babai | reverse complement strand
CCATGTTGTATTACCATTGTAAAGTGTCGCTGATAACTAGTTAGTTGAAGAGGCACTATAAATATAATAATAATAATAAATAATCCTACTGCTTCTGGCAAAAAGTGCCTTTAACCCGGTCTCCCCACGAGCGTGTGCCCTGACTCAGATTAAGTGTACAATGAGTAACATTTCCAACAGGGGTCTTGGTAGCCTTCGCATTGTGGTCATGTACAGCCTTTTTCCCTAAGACGTGGCTATGTTTCAAATGCTCTCTGAATGCCCTCTACGGCTCTTCTCCCCTATCTCCTTGTACATAATTATAACCAACCACAAATTTAGCGCGACCCATGCCTTTGCATGGAGGCATCTGGAACCAATGGCATGAATGGACAAAACTCTACTGTCTCCTCAAGGTCTACTGTCTCCTCAAGGTTTTTCATAACCAAGGCTAATCCATTCGTCGTGTTAACCGCATAGGCTAGCTTTGTAATGGTCAAAGACTGGCCTAAACAATGATTACCTCCGTAATCATCCTATTTCTCACCTACTCGAACTATCGTTCTCTACTACGCGAGCATAACTGAAATAGTGACGAGATGGTTGGATCAGAACTACAGGTGTATCCGGTTCAAGTCCAATTAGCATTTTTCACCTTAATATCATCCAATAACTCTTATTAACCCTTGAGGTTATGCGGTTCTGTCGGATACTTCTAAATGACGATATTTAAGCATTTTACGGGTTAACATAGTGAATACTGCAAAATATAAGACCGCAGAACTGTAAGACGCGGTAACTAAAAAACAAGTGTATTTGGTATAGAACGATTTATTACAGCGTGGCGGTAGAGTGTAGGAAGCGCAGTAGTAACATGAAAAATATCTCAATGTGCTTTGTTGTTATCATTATCTAATGACGCAGTCTATGTAAATTGTACGTGATGAGACAATTTTCGTACGAACCTGCGTGAATCTGGTGCATTACGGGTAAGTGGATCCGTCGTCCCTAGTAACCAGAACCACACTATCATTTACATCACACTATCGACAGTCAAAAGCTAGCATGGTCTGTTTAGTAATTTTATGTGTATATATATATATATATATATATATATATGTGTGTGTGTGTGTGTGTGTGTGTGTGCGCGCGTGCGTGTGTGCGTGTGCGCATATATGCTACTATAGTGGAGTATATTTTTTTGGTTTCTGAATGCAAAATGCATTTTTTATTCAGATTGCCAAAATAAAATTTGCAAATACCTTGTTTTACGCTTTCTCGGCAACTTTCATTATCTAATATTTGAAAATATGTCTCAACGTCCTGCAGGCCAAGACGCTCCTCCGTCCACTGTATCACTAACGCCTTAATTACTCAACAAGTTGTTACAATTGTTACGTCTGAAATATACAGAAAAATCTCACGAGCGCAGGATCAGGCATCCACCAGCCATGAGTCGCAAATGAAAGCAGATATATTTGATTACATTTTTTTCTTGTGATACTGTTGTTTACGCTGCGTATTTGCATCGATATATTTCGAATGCTCAAAGAATCTGAATAATGCGTAAATGCAAATTAGAAAAATGTCGTATGATTCGTAAATTATGTAAAAAGTACATAACTCTAATGTGAATTCCACCACATAAGTTGTGGGTATCAGTCAAGAAATTGTGGGTATCAAAAAGGGAGGTGAAGTAAGAATTATTCGATGAAATGAATTGTTTATATATGCTCACCCATTACTATTGAGACGAGAATAGAGCATGGGTCTATTGTATACATAACTGGGCGCATTTGGTAGGGGAAGACAAGATGGAGAAATAATATTGAAAGAGCTCATTTTTATAATTTCTATGAAAGATTTTGGTCATTAAAATTACATTAGCTTTGGTGAGTGATGTCTCAAATGTTAGGGGTAAAGTTCGCCATCATAGATTTATTACCGCCGGAAAGAACAAGGGGCATTTAAGTGGTCTAGTTTTATTTTATATCCGCAATCGTGTGATTCATATCACGAGCCCGGGGTGAAATGTTACATTATCCCCACACCCCATCAACAAAAATCACTCACGCCGAACGGTAAAATTTATTTGTTTTTCATGGATCGTTGAAAGTTACATTACAATTACATTTATCTAACAGTAAACGTGGTAGACTTATAATGTTCAGTGAATCCTTGATAAAATGGAGGGACATCTCGATTTGAACATCTGTCGACTCTCCCCATTGTAGTATTGTGCTCTTGCGTCATGTATAAAAACAAGCTCACATAACTTACTAAAGCATCTAGTTATATTTGAGGAGGCTATGAATACACGGTTAATTCAGAATTTTGAATTGCGTTTTTTCATTCTAGCCTTGGGTAGGCATTTAATTTAAGGACAAAGGCAGTACGGAGGGCAGATGTCAGGGGGCAATGCTAGAAAAGAGAGAAATGAAAAGGAGAAAAATAGAGAGAAGAGAGCATAATGATGTGGGTAAGTTTGTTTAAATTCATGGTGAAACTTAATATGATTCGTGTTAAATATTGATGCAAATGAAAATGAATTTATACAGTAAGCAATATACAGTGTAAGTTGTGTACAGGTCATATATTTGTACATTTCACCATGTCCACCCATAGTGTACAGCAGGTATGTACATCAAGATGTAATATAATACAGCGAGGCAGAAATGTACACGGAAAATAAACAGGGTATTATTACTGATCATGGATGTACTCCACATAGTGATGGTATAAATATATAAATCAAAAACCAAACCTGTGGGTTCAAAGGCAACTGACACACCCATTAGCACTTAAATTACAGCTAAAACTACAATATATAATTCAGACAAAAACAAAAGATGATTTTAAGGTTTAGTTTAGGAAGCTCATTAGTGTCTTACTCCTAATTTATGTGTGTTATTTTCTGACGATGTTTGTATTGTATGGTATTGTATCAATGTTTTTAAATTATGTATATATATATTCATGTAAAGTTGATTAGACGGCAATGCTATCAGTGCAGTTTAAATTGAATATATTTCATTTCATAATTGCCATAACAAGGGTGATTCAGGGACGTTATATACACAAATAAGGTAACTGATTGAAAAACTTTAAAATTGCCAGTACAAAAATATTGCACAAACACTCGCAATCCAGAGTAATCTCTCTTTAGAATAAAGGGGGATTAATCACTGGCCATGATGCAACTACATTTAACCATCCAAAAGCCTGGAGAAGGGGCATTAGGTATCCAACAGCCCCAAAAGTCAGGCTTAAAAAAACACCTCCATTATCACAATCCGCGTTTATACATCATATTTAGTATACAAAAATGTTGACTACGGGAGATATATTATCTCCATGGGACAAATTTTTAGTGCTATAAAAATGATTTATGGTTATCAACTAGCCACTAGGAGTGCTGACTATACTCTCCCCCATCCCTGGATCTCTCGTAAATTACTGCAAGGATGAGGGTTTGTTGCCACGATGCTGTCATAAATCCAGTTTTATCGCCTTTCTCTCATTCAGTTAGATTCAGTGGATCGGCAGTCTCAAGGGCATTAGTCTGAATGCTCAATTGTTACCAGCAAAACATTTAAAAATAGCTCCAGCCAGCTACTGCTACTGAAGAAATTATATATATATTATAAGTTTATCAAACAGTGCAGCTCGGGCAAATAGGATTTTGATTTAGGCCCTAAGTATATTAATTAATTCTTATCCTATATTCCTAGGGGTTCAGTCAGTTCAACCGATGCATGTTTTGTGACAGGAGACCGCTATTGATTACTCAAAGCTCACTGATGTACTTTCAGTACCATCGAACCTAAAATGCAGTATAATTTACCTCTCACATGCTGTCCATCTAGTCGTTAACTACCTTTAAACGTAACTTTAAAAGCTCTGATCTGCAAACAGCTCAATCCACGAGCTAAATATGCGATCAGGTCTTTGATCTCTGATCAACCAAATAATCTGCCTTTAGCTCTTTATCTCCCATCAGTTCATTAATCTCAATCAGCTTAATTTATTGCCATAACCCCCCCCCCCCAACAGCTCAATAATCCGCCATCAGCTCATGGTGTGATGACGTCGTAACTGCGATGACACGTCACAAGGCAGTTGAAACATCGTCCGGCCCAGAAATCACGCAGATAGGTGACCATTCACGAACCACGATGCATGAGGCCACCACAGCCTCGGTTGGAGTCAAAATAAATTGAGTATTGACAATAAATGGGAATGTAAAGTAAATGAACGAAAAGGACGAACATCATGCATTAAACTCACAGGCTGAGGAATACAGAAACAAATAAGACCATGGGACACTGTCTGATCATAAGCTCAAGCGCATTTTTGACCACACTGATTAAATTTTTAATGTAAAACATGCGAATAAAAAATCATCGTCAAAATCGTAAGAGGGTCGAGTGCGCTCATGGGAGACTAACTTTGCCAACCTTTAATTTCAATCTTGTTTATGCTATTTATCATTATACCATTATATCAGGTCGCCGTGACCTTGCGAGCAACTGTATAATTACACAGACGGTCCAAAAGTGCTGAATTTAGATGTTTGACATAACTGACATTCAAAAATCAAATGCGATGCCATTATCCGACCAACTAGGTCGTCTAACATGAAACCATTTGGAAATATGTGGCAAAAAGGGGCATGTAACTGTGACTAGCATACCAGTTGGCAACCAACAAGATCGTCTAATATGAAACTGATTGAAAATATGTGGAAAAAGGGGCATGTAACTGCGACTAGCATAGCAGTACGCAGCCAACTAGATTGTCTAACTATAATACAATTATATTTCTGCAAAGCAGTAAAAAAGTACTTGACAATAAAAAGGTAAAGTAGGCTGTTTTTTCTGATTTTGAACATAGGCATAGTTAGTGATGGCGACCTCTGCGATAAGCGATTTTTGAGATTTTTTTTATGAAAAAAATACGAACAACGCCTGAAGTTACCTTCCCTTGCTACCAGGACAATACTATGAACAAATCTATGTGAGACCAACATAAGGACAATATATGCCAACTGGTAGATCTCTTCGATAAGGGGTTCTTGGGATTTTCAAAGAAAACATACGAACTTCAGCAGAAGTTACCTCCTCTTGCTACTATGATGATACCATGAACAAACCGACCCTAGAACAAAATGTGCTAAATGGCAGACCTCTGCGATAAGCGGTTCTTGAGAAGATTTTGTAAGAGATGGACGGACAGATGGATGGACGGACGAACTCCGATCAGAAAAGCTCACCGAGCATAAGCCTAGGTGCGCTAGAAATCAAAAAACAACTATTTACAAAGTACCTAATATATACATGTATATATTTATATATATATATCTATATAAAGAAAGCAAGTTTCTTGAAAGGGAAACCCTGGGAAGACCATTAAAGCTTTTATTGTACTATATGACACTTTATAGACTCTGTGATAGTATTTGATAGCCTAAAAAATTATTCATTATTGACATAAGTCCACAGGAGAGTAGAGTAATGAATTTAATGTTCCATGCATCAGTTTGGGGTGAAATCTTTGAAATGGGTCAGTTTCCCCTATGTGCAATGTATTGCTATACCTTTACAGATAGTTAAATGGTAACAGCGCTCGACTCGTAACCGAAAGGTCGCGGGTTTGATACCCCTCGTCATTTTTGGTCATATTTCTATAGGCAATCTTTACAAAAAATTCCTTTGCATATTTTTACTGTATGTATTATACTGGAATTTTATTTGTTTTGTACTGTATATTGATTCTCATTACTGCTTTTAGTGTTAATTTATATGTGTGCGTTATTTTCTTATATTGCTTAGGCCATATCAATGTTTTCAAATAGTGTGTTTTTATTGATGTAATGTGTATAATGTGTATAATAAGTGCACATAAAAACAAATATACAGTATCTCATTTCTTGTCTCTCAAACGAGTAAATGCCTGATGAGCCAGTGTCAAAGATATTGTATCTGAGCTGTATAGCTGCCATAAACATTCTTTGTGAACACGATCCGAGCGCCTTTATTGGCTGATGATCATTGCGGTCCGTAAATGTTGTTAATTACCTTTACCTTCAACTTCAATGGGTGAAGATCCTTTATACTCTGTGTAAAAGACACCTTATAAAACTTACGTTGTTACTCCGAGAAAAGGTCAATGACTTAGTCACTTAAGTAGCTTTTGAATACGCGTATACTTCGTTGGGTATAATGAATACATGTGTATAAAAGCTTGCCTTTTATTCTAACCTCCGTTAGTCAATGAGGTGTTTGCAATTCGTCTAACATAGCAACCATGGGTTTGTATCAAAACCTAGCCAAATCAATGTTAAATTTAGGTTGTTATAATATCCGTATGAATCACTCGATCTCTGTTCTATTGTAAGCTGTGCAGTATCGGGTTATCCCCCCTTATTTGAGTTGTCAATACCTGGTGTAATGATCGCTAAAGATCCCCGCCACCGTCGGGAGGCGAGACCAAACAATACGGGGGTGACACGGCACAAAATCTACAGCACCCACTTACCTACAATTTGTCATTAACAGTCGAACGCCGCGTGTTTTATGAACTACAACCTGATATATCGCCCTCCGAGATGACTAAGAACGATTGTACACCCTCGTTTCTCCACTCACCTGTAAACTTCTCAACAACTCGAGGGCCATCGGGCGAGCACTCGACACTGTTCCATAAATAAACAACCCCCCTGGACGCTCAGCGCCTCGTATATATGTAAATTAAACCAAACAACTACCGTAGTCATGTACGAAAGACACGCAATAAAGCGCTATTGTTGCGGTCTTTTATTATTCGCACGGGGAACCCATGAGAACGAGGTCTATATTTATCCCGGTCTTTGTGCTCGCCGCGAGACGTATTTAAATCGCCGCCTCGCTCAACGTTCGTCGAACATTCGCGGTGACTTGCAGTTTTTCGCAACAGGTTTTTAAGCCACCGTTACAGATTGATTACCGAAGTACGAGAGAAAAAAAGGACATTTAAGTGCTGTATTAAATTGCGGCGTTGTTATTACCCGGTGTTGCTTGCATTATATTAATAAAAATACACCTGGGCGTTTTTGAGTATGACTAATACAGTGCATGCCGTATGGCCATTATGTCTTGACAGCTGAGAAAAACATACTTTTATTGTTCGCTGAGTTAAAATGTAGACAAAAAGCCGAGCTAAGAGTTGGAAACTGTCATAATAAATATCAACGGGCCTGTGTTGAAATGAGATTTAATTTGCTACAAGCAATAAAATCATTATAAAATGCAGGTACTGTAGAGATCTATTGATACAAACTTCCGTCGAATAGATTAACCCATACCACACGGACATCCGTCCATCACATTGCTATACCAATGTAATACATTGGCAACAGAGTGCTAAGGGTTAAAGAACAAAGGAAAGCACGTTTTAGAATTAACGGAAATTTATTGAAACACGAGCTTTCGGATATGTAAGAATTCAAAAGCTGCAATTAAGCAATAAAGTTTCATCAGGTGTAACGCAGCATTTCGCATCTGTGAATAAATTTTCGTTCGTCTTTATAAGTGTTATCATTTTGATGTTTTATTTATATGTATAGACAAACAAACGTGGTGACGCTATCTAAAACCGTTTAATATTTCACATCAAGTTGTGCAGCATCAGACCATAGAAAATCTCTTAGGAGTCGAAAAAAGTCTACCAATAACAGTTGCCATGGAAACATTAGAAACATTATTATGTAGTAATAATAGCGACTTTTAGTTTATTGTTCACTATCACATTGAGTGTGTTCAGATGAAGACTAGTCTATGGAAATAACCAGTTACCATGTTAGACTAGGTTTGTGTTAAAAATATAAAATAACCATTGGCTATTACTTAGGAACACCCGATTCTGCACTGATGTGTGATTAATTGGACTACATTGACCCAACTGCCTGAATTAAGTTCTTTAGAATGTAATATTTTGTGTTTAATCTAGATAGGTCAGTTGGTCATGCGCGGACATACTAACAAGAAGTGGATGGTTTTAATGGCGGCGACCAATTGTGCTTTTTCTATTGTATATTTTAACAAGATTGCTCGAGCAAACTGCCAGAAGTTCACGTAAAATTAAATTGAAGTACGGTTGAATAGTCTCTAGGAAAGTATTTGATGGTAATTAGGATAGCCAATGTGGTTCCATAACAATGTGGTTTTCTCTCCGGCTAGGAAGGTATTGTCAGAGACTTGACTATTAAACATAATTGCCTTCCCAATAACATGTTTTTACGTGTCGTTTGGAATGCTGCGTATAGACGAAAGGTGAGGTATGCATAAATGTCACTTTCAACTTTTTTTACCGAGTAAAAAAACAAAGCTGGTCTAGTGAAAGCCGAACGTCATTATTTCAAATTATTGTTTGATGCAATACATTCATTAACTTTGATTGCAGAAAATGCTAAACCAATTATGTAACGGTTGCACAAAGGAAGGCTGTTTCTAATTCCAGTATGATTTAGGAGACAATACTTGAGAAGGCATGCGATGAATTTTTAAATGATCTCTAAGTTGTACACCGGAGGCAGACACACACTGAAGGCAGACGCACACTGAAGGCAGACGCACCGTGAAGTCAGCCGTACGCTGGAGTCAGACACACACTATCCTTCAACTCTTCCGCTAATATATCCCACAAAACAGGGATGGCGACATATTCCTTTTACTTGATCCATACCGTTACATCGGAATTGTAAATCTTCTCACTCTGATGTCTGTGACACGGGGAACATTTGGCGATCATGTGACCCGATTGTCACTAGCATGTAAAAAATGTAGAAAACTCTCAAGTGACACTAGCTCAGGCATCCTCTTAATTAACTAACTAACTAACTTGTCCCGCTGTTATTTTCATGAAATACTTGGCTAATAAAATAATCTGGATGAGGATTGAGGAATGACCCTTTCATCTTTCACCGATAATTATAATTAGCCGAGGTCGACTCACCCATGGCGGTTCCCAAGGTAAGCAAGGTAATCGTTGTGTAGGTCTTCATAGCCCTTTACATTACTAGTCCAAGTAGTTGACATGACGAACGGATCAGTCTCACATGTAAGGCGTGGGGAACGCACCTACTGTGAAAAACCCACCGAGTATGGGCAGACAATTGACGCTGACGGTCTTCCATTCACGCTGGTGGTTGCAAACGTCTACGGACGGGCTACATGTGTCTCACACTCCGCTAATTCTATGATAGTTGATGGTTATTTACAACAGATGACGAGATAGCGGGAGGTTAGCCACATAGAGACCCTTTATAGAGAAACATTCTGAAACGTAGCCACGTCAGAGGGAAAAAGCCCTAACAGAACCACACTGCAGGGGCTAGCCAGACCCCGAGAAGCGGGACAAAGGGATATATACTCAATAATCCAGAAACAGGGATGCGTTACCCTGTTGATTGATAAAGATGCCGGAAGCTTAGGTAGGAGAAACAAAAAAATACTTCATGTATCCACCTTTCTATCAAATCCTACAATGGGAAAAAGTTGAATTTACTATATTCCAAATGCGCAATTCTTATAATATAAATGGTAAAATATGCCACATACTAGAATAGAATACTCCAGTGGTTGTTAAAATATTCCCGTGGATGTTCCCAGTCTGAACAAAACCAGGCCTGCGATATTATATGGAAATGCACCGTATATTTATAACGTTACAAAATGCAAGGAATTTTCAACAACCCTTGGGAAAACGGATGAGAAGTACACACGCACAGATATGCTTCGGGATTTATATTATTTCTGTGCTCCGTATACATTATTAATAGACACTTCGCAGAAGCACCACCCGCGTAGTTCGCTGATCGAAAACAGTTCGACGAATAATCGAGTCCGCAGCCAACAACGTTACGAACAGGCTACTCGTTGTTCTAGTCAACCCTGCCTCGCATTCAGCAATGACAGACCGGCAGTTTTTTTCGAGGAGGGAGATGTTTATTAGCCTAGTATTGAAGGCACAATTCAAGCTACGTTATGGTGATATTTAGGCCATGTATGAACTTCTCAAGATTTTCCTCGGATGCCATGCCACATCACTCACCCATAGTCGATAT
>WURV02228155.1:0-10081 GCA_011762755.2 Epimenia babai | reverse complement strand
TTAACCACATAGGCTAGCTTTGTAAAGGGTCATAGATTGGCCCACACAACGATTACTTCGGTAGTCAGCCTATAACTGAATAAAAAAAAAAAATAGCTTAAAGTGTCTCGTGATGAAGTTTCGCAATTTGTGATGCATGATGCCCAAAATTTTTATACAAAATCTTGTACAAAGTTAGCAAACAACTGGCGAGACGTTTGGTACAATATTTGATACAGTCGTTTTGTTTGAAATTTTAGTTTATTGTTCTCAAATTTTAATTAACGCAAAGATTTCATCAAGGCGAAAATTCACATCGATAGCTGATCGGTTATAAGCACTTGTCTCGACAGAAGATAAAGATTCAGGTTACGTTAGTTACGTGAGTGTTTTGTCAGATAAACGGACACGCCCGTAGCGATGAGTCCGTATAGAGCGATGGCGGTGTGTTTTCTTCGCTTACATTTGATTTTGACAGGTCGTCATGTCCGTTTATCAGGTTGGCGCGGTAAATTTGATGTGCCCGTATCCGCATTAAACAGGTGTCTGCTCAATACTAGTAACGTGAAAAATGTTGCGGGCAAATCCAAAGTGTAGGTTAAGAGAGATGCCGGCTTAATACGAATTAAGTGTTCGGATGCGCGAGTCCGACTGTATCTGGGTGTAAAGCAATAATCTTCAGCGAGTCATTTATGCGCTTTTGGTGGAATAGGCCCATGCCAAAAAAAAGTAGACACCTGATATTACATGTGAGATAAACGAGCATCGAGGGAGGTATCGTATCTACACTGAATAGCTTCCATAAACATTCACTGTAGAGCTCAACCGCCGAGAGCCTTTGTTGACTGATACGTGTGGTCTATAAATGTTGTACTTTACCGTTTTACCTTAACTCTTACCACACTGACATCTGTACATTACATTACTATAGCAAAACAATTCTAAGACAACAGAGTCCTAAGGGTTAAGAGTGATACGAGACAAGTCGAAGTCATCGAACCACTCGAAAGAACTCGCGTTAAAAAATGTTTCAGAACGGAGTATTTATATTACGTATTTATATTACATATATTTATATAATCATACGCGTCGATATTACCTATGTAAAACAAAAAAAGATATCCCTCTTGTCATCGGTTCCATTGTTGTCTCGAGGAGTCACGCATTAACGCGATCGTTAAGCGATCTAATCCAACTGAGCGTTTATTTTCTAAACAACGCACCTAAATGTATTTACGCTCGTCTTTTTTATCGTAAATAAACGCGGCGACGATAAACAGTCGCCATTCGCGTGTCACCCGTCGTCGTCGTCGAATCGTCGATAGCTGTCGGCGTTCGGACTTAGGGGTCATTTCGGTCGTATATACGAAGAGTTCGATTATCGATACGGCGCAATTTTTGTGAAACGATTCAGCTAAAGCGGGAGTCCGTCGTTTCTACATTCGTTAACCCGTGCACGTCGGAATATGACAATAGCAACTGACGCTTGATACGTGTTATCTGTAACATAACGGATAACAGCAGGTAAAGGGTTACAATTAATAGATCAAGTTTAGCGTACGAATGGTAAATTAGCATAAAAATCTTCAGATCCAGATAAAACATGTTCAATGCGTACTTCTATCCTGTTTTTCACATTATTTAGTTTATTGTACAAGGTAAACTATAACGCGAGCTTTCTATATTAATTTTAATTAGAATTTATGCAGAATACAATGTAATATTTGGTCCTATTTATTGTGATGTATTTTTCAGGAGCAGATGTAGTGACATTTTGATATAATTCGTCCTACATAATGAGGCATGAGTATTACATTAAACAATATTACCTTAGTAGGGTTCCGCCAGGTACGTTCTGTTCCCAGATATTAATCTTATTCCACTTTGTATATGTATATGTGCATGTGTGCACCTGTGTCCGTATAAAATTAATTATTTCCACTTCTATTATGCTTCGTATCATTCCATATAATTTTTTATCGAGTAGTTAATAGAATAATCCAGTTACTGTCGGATTGTAGAATATTTGCCATTGGCTAAATCGTGAAATTGATTATGCAGGGAGTTCGAGAGGCTGGTTAAAGCTTTATGACCATTGTTATGTAATCGTATCAGTGACAGTGGCGACAATATTGAGAGTCATTGAGGGCATCCCTGTCAATGTCGTTCATTTGGTTTTGGGGAAGAATACATTGAAATTGAAATGAAATGAGATTTGTTTGTTTAAAGTGTACTTATTAGCAGAGCTGTCAAACGCACTTGACATTAAACAATAGCCTAATTGTCTAAGACCATAATGTAATTACTTAAACTATATAAAAAATATAAAATTTCGATGGAATATTATTATAAGGAGAATGGGATTAGCAGTCAAATTATATCGATATAATTATATTATTTAAATAATTTATATTAACATTTATTAGTGTAGTAACATAATTTTTATATTTTGAAGTATGATATTCACAAGATTCATTAAATGGTGTGGCATGAAAAGGGCTTACTATTAAAAGGTATGGTATCTTCAGCATTTCTCTTTGAAATGGTACGTCATAGTAGGCAGGGCTACTCTTAAATTGTGTGATGGTTGTTGTTATTTAATGGTATATTCATGGTGTTGATCTATTCAATATCAGCAGGGTCACTCTAATAAATGTTTTAATTTTTAGTTTAGTATATAAAATATATTAAATATATCGGGTTTAGTATATTAAATGGTATCGTATAAGCATACAGTCAAACCTCTATTAAGCGGCCACTCAAGGGAATCACGAAAAAGTGACCGTTAAGACAAGTGGCCGTTTAATCCAGGTTTGACATTTTGACTAGTGTACATGTTGGGAGGAATTTGAAGTGACCGTTACGACAGGTGCCCGCTTAATACAGGTGGCCGTTCGGGCAGGTTTGACTGTATATAGGTTAGTTAGTCAAATAGTATGATATTATTCTATCAAATGATATGACATTAGGGAAAACGAGTGTATCGCCAATAGTATTAATAATGGTTGTGATAATAAGAAAGTTATTTTGACACGCTGTTTTTATTTTTAACTTTTCCTGACATCACCTATTGTCACAATGCAGTCGAATGCCAACTCGATAATTGAGTCATTTTATCGGCACTTTGTGTATATAAGGTTTACGGTCATTGTTTGGTCACAGCTTGGACCTGACCCTAATGACCGGAGGGGGGGGGTGTAGCCAGGTGTGTGTACTATTGTACTATAAACGATATCCAAGAGTCAACTTGTATGGTCTGTATGGCATCAGTGACTCAGTTAACGAAATTACGTTTATATAGTCCCTTGCTCATCGGTTATAGAAGAAGTTCCATTTATAACTAGTCCATTTGTCTGTCTGTCACAGAGTATATATATTTCGTGTTCATTACACCTAAAACCTGTATGAAGATTTGCGAATGAAAGCATGTCTTGAGACTTACCTTACATATTCAACAAGGTGTTATTTCTTCATTTCATGTCTATCAATAAATCAATAGATATTTCCAAGTTCAGCAGGAAACAGTGAGTGTTAAATTGTAGAAACAAATTTATAATAATTGATAAAGCTTTATAGCAAGAATGCAGATATTATTTAATTCTTTCTCTGATATTTCCCGCAATCCAATATGACACTGATGTTTATTTTACACGATCAATCCCGCTAAACTGGGATTTTAAAACCTGTGACCTTAGTGAATCGATAGTTTGCGTTCTTGCGATCGGATTGTCATGTGACTTTAGCATCTTAATAGAAAATGCTTAATAAGAATTGAGGATCGTCTTGAGATCCACCGTGGCTGAGTTAAGTAGCACCCGGGTTATTATCTGTTAAAGGGTGAAAGGAATATTGACATTAAGAGAATCGCACTGTACGTCTAATCATCTGATTATACTTTACTACGATAGCGCTGGTGGCAGGAGGTAGAGTGGAAGGGATACTGGACTTGTAACCAAAACGTTGTGGGTTTGAAACTGCCCAAAAGTTGACCTTACTGCGATGATCCTCAGCAAGTCATTTATTCCCAGCCGCTGGAGTAAATCTATCGCTAAAATGGGTAGCCACGTGATATCATCTTTGTTGGGTGATACACGCGCGTGGAAGGTATTGTATGCGAGCTGAATGACTGCCACAGTCATTGTAGACGGCGTTTGAGTCGAGAGTCGCTATTGGCTGATAGTCGCCGTATACGAATGTCGTACTTCGCATTTTCGTAGGATTTACTGTTATGGCCTTGACCTCGCCAGGAAAACGGCATCGAGGACGCGAACGACCACGACGCGTACGAGTTCACGCCGGCCGTGACCCACGACGGACGGGTCTGCGAATCTCTCAGCGGACTCGACGATCACGTCATGTGGGACTCAACCGGCAGGGTGTTCAGTCCGAGACTCAGCATCTCCGCGCGCTTCCTGTCTCGCCTCGACAGCAGCAGCCGGTGCGTGCAAACTTTACGGTTAGACTAAAGTTCGTCGAGAATAACTGAATACTATCTCGGACCCGTAACTCGCGCTCATTGCGAGTCTGAAGTGCGCCGCAAATTTCTATTCTAGGAGTAACATATATAGCTCTTCTTAGTTAGTGTAGTGTAGAGGGTGACTTTTATATACCGCTCTTGCCCAGCTCCCTAATGCCGGCTTACAAGTCATTGGGTTGCATATTTTTTATGTCTGGTACCTTATCGATTGCACCAGTTGATTTTTAAGTTCTCCCCGACTGGACAAGTCGAGCGGCTGGCTCGGGTCACGTCAAACTCCCGATGACGGGTGTATATCGGGCAGCCAAACAGTTTTTAAGCCACTAAGGTCAGCGATTTCGGCGTTTACTAATGCCATTTCCTCTCTTGTTGTGCAAACAAAACCACAAGTATGTGAACTTGAGTGAGACTTGAGTTTCATTTGCAGCGTATTTATATCAACGTTGATTTCCTATTGTAGATATATTGCGGTTTAGTTTGTCTTCTTTTGACCTGCGCAGTCAAGTTTTGATTCATAAAAAACTAACTTCATATCTCTGGGATTAATGATCTTCGCGCGTCGTTCCCGCTGTGATAGATTTACACCCGTTCATGCGCAGATCTCCTTTATCAACAGATTTTACTCGTGTCTACAGTATCGAGTAAAATGGCCATTTTTTGTAGACTAATGAAAACTAATGCTCACATGGTGAACCATCATGCATACGCACTGCATAATTGACTCTAAATGATATTAGATTCATCATTTTGTGTAGTCATCATCATCTGTACCTGGTACATAATCATATCTTTACAGTGAAAAATTTTAATCAATTCTCATTAAATAAATAAGAATTACGACTCACTAAGTACTCGGTAAGTTTCTGCAAATTCAGAGAAAAACCCCATACGTGCTATTTTTTTCAAATGTATTTTTTCTTCTTCAGTTGTATTAAAACAAAAAACATCAAAAAGAAAAATATAATTTAAATTCGTTATACAGCAGTATTATAATAAAAGTGTAAGCTGAGTGTAAGCAGTAGTTTTCGACAGAGTTTGTTTGGGTACGTAAAGGTTATAACTCGCCAGGGTTAATTCAATTTTACCCATTGAGGTCAGCAGGAGGTCAACAGGAAGTCGACATGGTGATTGTTCCACCGTTACATGGAGATGTTTATAAAAGATTTACACCGCCTGAGAGCTACATCGATAATTGATTCTGGCACTATACAAATTAGTGTTTTGTTATATAATTTGTTTTTTCATTTGTCTGGGTGTGAAGTCTAGCCTAGCCTAGCCCTTCCAATGGGACTAATTTCACAACAGTCTAATCCCATAATTGTCTACAATAATAACAATAATAACTCTGGATTGTCAGTCCTGACCTAAAATTAACGAATTCCCGTCCCGCCACTCACACTCGGTGTTTCTCCATGTCACCTGAGCTATTCCCTTCACGGTCGGATGACTCCGCGATCGCCCCCAGGGGCTGCGAAACGAATATAGATACCTTTGTCAATACCTTCCAGCCATTGGCTGACTAAACTGGCATCCACATGCCGATATAAACCTAAAAACACGAGGTTTTATTTACGTCATTGTAATGACATGCCATACACCTGGTGGTGGGTTCTAGTCAAGCTGTTATCGAGCCTAGTTTATTATCAGCCTGTTGGTTCGATCAATAATTCACCATGTTTGTACTGGCTTGTATTGCGTTCCTAAAACTTATCGCTAGTGTATTTCAGTAACGATAACTGTTTTTCTCACAAATTCTAGGTTACTTCAGTAGTACTTGTTCAGCATTAAATTGTTGGTATTTTCTATAAACATTCACAAATTTTATCCTTATTATTTTATTCTGTTTTGCGCGTTTATTTTATTCTGTTTTACGCGTTTATTTTATTCTGTTTTACACTACTGTTATAAAATATGCATTGTACTAGGTACTAGGTAATATAGTTCTTAAATATATTGTAGGCATATCACTTGTGGCATTCTCAGGTAAAGAGCACCTTAAACTGATTCCGCCCAGCGGGGTCAGGTAACATTAGCAGTGTGATTTATTTAATGGCTTCTTCACTCTGATGTTTCTGTATTTCGAGGATGGTCTCTAGATCGTGTATATTGAACTTAACTCTACCCTAGAGGGGTCAGGTAACATTAGCAGTGTGATTTATTTAATGGCTTCTTCGCTCTTATGTTTCTGTATTTCGAGGATGGTCTCTAGATCGTGTATATTGAACTTAACTCTACCCGAGAGCAGTCTGGTAGCCTTTGCAGTGCGGTCATGGTGATATAACGGCGTTATATATATCGAACGTGTCTCAGTGTCGGATGTTCTTCGGATGGTCTCTGTAGCGCTTATCTCCCCATCATACTCATCTCTTTGTAAATAATCAGCAATTCTCACAGATTTAACGTGTGCGAGTGCGCGTGTGTGCGACCGATGTAGTCTGTTTGCAACCAATGGCGTGAATGGTCGAAAGTAAATTATTATTATTGTATATATAGTCCCTCTTCAACTAACTAGTTATCGGCGACACTTAACAATGGTAATACAACATGGGAAACTCAAAAAATAAATAGAAGCTATAATGGTATGTAACAAGTAAAAAGTATCATATTTAGTCCGAAACAGTGAAACTTACAATCAATCTATTGTACATAAAAGATATAATAGCCTAAAAATACTTAGACACGCACAGTAGACTAAACAAGGGAACTGTCTACCCACTACCCTTCTCACCCATCCATCATAAATGAGGCTAGTCCATCTGTCACTTCAACCATCACAGCAGATTTAGGTTAACTTATTAATATTTAAGGCCAACGATGGTCCATATTACAAGGAGGGAAGGGGAAGCACAGCCTAGCGCTACTTACACTCATGTAAACAGGCTGAAGTAAAGGGGCGATTTTATCTCGCGTCTTTATCTTAGTTTCCTCTCGAGGATCACGATGACCTCTAAAGTGAACTACTTTCGGTTGTTCCCTAGCTAAATGGGAATGATAAAAAATTCACAAATCTTTCGTCGTTTCACTAGCATTTTTTTAGCTTTCGTCTCGTAAACAGCTGGATACTAGAGACATAAATTAGATCGGTAGATATACCGATTGCTTATATCCAAGCCGTCAAATGTTACGTCGCTAAATCACTTGACGTAATGATAGCGACTAAAAGACGTCGACACATACCCGAATAAATGTGCTCGCTATTTATACAAGTGAAACATAAGCCAGAATATTCATATGCAGATAATTTACAAGTATTATTATACGCACTTCCGGCGGCGTTATCTACTGAATATTAATGCTATTTTCACTCAAGTAAGTTCTTTTTGCGTATTACCATTGCGTTGTCGATCAAGTTAACCTCACCGTTGCGTTCCTTAGTGTACGTATGTCGCGTGCAGTCTTTTCTACATTGTCAGATATTTGGCTTATTTTATTTTCACTCGCATATATCACAATCACCGTTATTTATATTACTAATGGTCTATGAATTTCTTATGTTTACTAAATATTTTAGTTCACCTTATTCGTGTTTTTTTTCGTATATACTATCTTTTTGATATATATGTAATTTTGTAATTGTTTACTAATTTACTATTATTTTCTCGTTTCTTTTAGTGTAGTCTAATTTCACAATTTTAGTGTACAGCTTCTTATTTTGTCTTATTTGTGATAAGTACGTGATAATTGACCAGTAATTGAGTAGTGTTGGATTGGGGGAGGAGTTGACCAGAAATGTAGGATTGATGGGTTGTTAGAGGAGTTGACCAGTAATTTAGTAGTGATGGGTTGGTAAAGGAGTTGACCAGTAATTTAGTAGTGATGGGTTGGTAAAGGAGTTGACCAGTAATTTAGTAGTGATGGGTTGGTAGAGGAGTTGACCAGAAATTCAGGAATGATAGGTTGGTAGAGAAGTTGACCAGTAATTTAGTAGTGATGGGTTGGTAGCGGAGTGGACCAGAAATTCAGGAATGATAGGTTGGTAGAGGAGTTGACCAGTAATTTAGTAGTGATGGGTTGGTAGAGGAGTGGACCAGAAATTCAGGAATGATAGGTTGGTAGAGGAGTGGAGTAACGTTCGACTTGTGTATCTACCTGTGTATCTGAAGCACTTGTGATTTAAATGCATTGTCTTTTTTTTGACCTATAATATCGGAGAACTCCCATATTTCATTTCACCTTTTTCAACACATCGTTGTAATAGTTTCATTTGATTTCCGGAAACCACCTGAACTTCTCTAATTCGCGTTTCATCGCGTTGTCTCAAACCTCATCGACTGTATTTCCGCATATTTGAAGTGATTCACCCACCGTCACGACTAACCCCATGTACATACGGGCCGTTTACAGAATTAACGCTCAATCATTCGCGACATAATAGCGGGACAGCGTGGCGTTTTCACCCCTACCCAGTATTGACTCAGCCTGTATACAAATAGCCAATAAATGACCACCCGCCACTCGCGGTTCATTATCGCTGTTCGCACGCCTCATTTATTTATTGTCGGCTTTGTGTCACCCTTAGAAAGGATGCTTGACACATAGTCGCCGTCTTACCTGTATACGTGACGACGGACGCGAAAAACACGATTACAAATTCGTCGTCATTCTCTGTATATGGTAATGGACTGGGTTTATGCGAGGAAGTATTTAGTTCTTTTTTGGTAATGAAGTCTGGATAGAAAAATAGCGTGCGTTACCGTTTATAATACAACGTAGTAATTTACACTCCTGTCATAATACGGTGTATTTCTATAGTGTACTAATAATAGCACTTGTACTCGGTATTTATATGCAGTTGAATAATACTACAATGTAGCTATAGTCAGTATAATACTACGTAGTAGCTATATTCACTAATAATACTACAATGTAGTTAGAGTAGTAGTCAATGTAGTACTTTGATATTGTTGTATTCAGTGTAGTATTACTACAACGTAGAACTTTATATACAATGGAGTAATAATACAAGGTAGTGTAATTTCTTTACATATTTCACTGACTGTATTTTAACGTCATCTGCTATAGTTTATTATACAGTTTTTAACCCACGTGCCATTTGTAGTGCAATACTAGTTCATAACGATCCACCGACTGATAAGGGTGAGGTATTTACTAATCAAAAACAAACATCTTCGGCTGATTGCGTCGGTCGACTGCAGTATTCGGTGATCGTTTCGCGATATACGATATCATACGGTAGACTACATATACACGACTGAGATAAGTGAGCACTGAGGAGAGGTCTAATCTGAAACATGTCCCTCCTGTCGGATCCGCCACCGTTGACGAGTAGCATGAAGAGCCTGAGCAAATCCGAGGGTTCTCTCCACATGTGAGTCGAATCTGTTGATTAATTTTATGGTTACTACGATATTCACACGATGTTTGTACCAATGTTCAGTGCCTAGAGACATTCTGTGATATTAGTGCCAACGTAAACGGCCTGGAGACATTCTGTGATATTAGTGCCAATGTAAACGGCCTGGAGACATTCTGTGATATTAGTGCCAACGTAAACGGCCTGGAGACATTCTGTGATATTAGTGCCAACGTAAACGGCCTGGAGACATTCTGTGATATTAGTGCCAACGTAAACGGCCTGGAGACATTCTGTGATATTAGTGCCAA
>WURV02228154.1:0-24697 GCA_011762755.2 Epimenia babai | reverse complement strand
TCACCACAGAACATACCGCCTCCGGGCTCATTCATCCACGGGTAAACCCGTGGTGTTCTGTCTTCGACCGCATAAACGTGGAGGCTTTTCGATTTAAAGCGCACTGGAGCGCCTTAAATCACTTGATGGGTATCGATAGCTATTATCAATTAATCGCTCTCACGCTTGCTTATTTTGAGAAACAGCACCCTCCTCCACGTTCAGTGTCGGTCTTTGGGTATTGGATATCCCGATATCACATCCTGATAAGCCATATCTTGGCGCTTTCCGTTAGTACGAAAGCGTAAAATGACTGCTGTGGGATAATCCGGGTGTCTAGATCGGTATTTCGGGAGGCACATACAGTACATTATTTTGCATAAAACGAGTATGAATAGCGTTCATGCATTTTACCGCCCATAAAATCACCGGCATTCGGGGTACAGCTTCTTTTATATATATTTCGGAGAAGTAATTCAGTGAACCTTTTTGCGCCCCTGGATTTGCGCTGTTTTTGTCAAAAATCTCATGTTTTAAGTCATCCGACATCGGCATATACCAGTTTTTCAATGGCCACTTTTCCTTGTGATGCTTGGGAAACGCCAGTGCCTGTAAGTTAATGCGGAGGCCGTTGCACATGCGGGTGGTTCCGCTGAGTAGCACCTCGCAGGTAATATAGCCGCACAGCTCCAGCAGGCGCAGGTAATGCTGGATGGTACGGCGTGAGCGTCCGAGGGCATTCATCAGGTACGGCACCGTTGTTGCCAACCAGCGATTATCCCGGTTCATTCGGTAGGTTTCTTCGAGGATTTTGATCAGACAGCGTCTTGCGCCGTCTGATAAGTCTTCATCATTGAGGAGATGCGCGGGCAGTTCCGGCGTGTAAGCTCCAGTCTGGATCGGTGCTCTGCGGGAGATGGTTACACCCTTTTCGATGCATTCTTCCCATTCCCCGCGCCAGCGGTGCAGGCTGGGCGTGTGGCAGTGTCGCAGAGAACGTTCGCGGCGGACTTCGTAACGTTTTCGGTCGGCCTGTTCTTCCTCGTCACTGATCCAGCCTATTTTATGCGCAATTGTATAGTCCAGATTGCCGTAAGGCGGCTTACACCAGCCGTTAGGTTTATCGCCGATAATCTGCTCCAGTTCGCTGACTCGGTTCATCAGTTTGTGCAACCGGTAAAACGGGATGTTGGTTTTGGGGTGCGTCCATTGTGTATTTTTCCGGCCTGTTATATGCCCGGTCTGATCAACTCTCTTGGGTCGTGGTGGTGTAAGGTTTTTCCGGTAGTCGGGATCATAAGCTTGGTAGCCCTCCCCTACTCCATTGCATAACGTTGATAGCAAAGCTGCCGGGATGTGTGTCTGTGTGTTAGCCATGTGTTTATAAGCACAGATTTCAAGGCTGTGTGGAAAAAGGCATAAAAAACCGCTGCCGAGTCATTTTTGACTTGCATGATACTGACCGAAACGCTACAACCTAAGTGTCTAGTTTAGGAAAGTTCGATCTTTCTCGTGAAAACCGCCGGTTGGCGGTTTTTTCTTTTACCGGATGCCGAAACCTGTTAGCTTCCTCCTTGAATAGTGGTTGGAACGATGTTCTGCATGACACAGAACAGTGGGGGTATTAACGTTGTGATTCTGGTGACACGTCAAATCCGCTGTTAGTATTTCAGGAACGAATCTGTGTGTAACATGTTCACAACACGGTTAACTAATACGTTAGCCCCGTTAGTCAATCAAGTACTAAAAATTGGCTAACCGTGTTAGTTAACTGGCAACTTTAACGAAAGCTAACACCATGAAACTAACACTGGGACAAGCCGCCAAGGAAGCAGGTGTATCAAAACCGTCACTCTCTGCAGCGATCAAAAAGGGCAGACTTTCCGCGCACAAAAACCAAAGTGGCATTTATGAAATCGATCCGGCGGAACTGTTCCGGGTTTATCCCAAAAAAGGGCAAACTGACGGGTTAGCTAACGGCAATACTTTACCGGAAACTAACCCCAAAAAACCTGTTAGTTTAACGGGTAAGGAGGATACTCTTAGCTTACTGTTAGCCGAACGCGATAAGTTGTTGGCAGAAAAAGACAAAGCTATTGAGCGGCTGGAACGGGAAAAAGCGGATATACGAGAAGATTTACAAGATCAAAAGGAACAAGCCAAGCGCATCACGCAACTGCTGGAGCACCATTCCAGTGGAGTAGGGGATTTCCAGGAGACCGTAACGACGTTACAGCAGCAGATTGGAAAGCAGGAAGCATTGGCTATCACCGAGCAGGAAAAAGCGCAGGCGATACAGGCTGAAAATGATGATTTACATAAAGCCTTGATGGTTTTCCGCTATGCGTCTGCTGGCCTGATGCTGCTGGCGCTAATAGGTGCTGTAATGTTTGGTCAGCTTATCATACCGATATCAATGTAGCGATTTTCATCCAAAAATGGATGATTTTCCATAATACGTATACTGCGTTTTAGATTGTCAAAGGGAGTAGGGGTAAGGTTGAATGCCCAACAAGCAGCACTTTCGAAACAGGGCATTGGCCGAGAAATCGATCCATGAACTCCGACAACTCAATACGCCGCAAGCGCAATTTGTGTACCTACGACAACTCAACCCGTTTGTGTATGAGGAGATGATCCTGAGTGCACTGAACAGGCAGGGGTACCGCATTATCCGGAACAAAGCCTACACAGGTGATGGCGGTGTTGACGGCATGGTGTTTATGAATATGAAACGCTATCTTATACAGGCCAAATGCTATAATGGGCATATTAACGCATCCGATGTCGAATCGTTTCTATGTGTGTGCAAGCGCCGCAACGTCAAGGGCTTGTTTGTTCATACGGGAAAAACTGGAGCTAAAAGTTGGGAGAGCATCATTGGTAGCGACATCGAAATGCTCAGTGGGCGGCGGATGCTCAACCTGTTTCTTGGTCTACCGTTTCGCCGTAAATCTGTGTTCACTGCGTTGGTGAATGAAGCCTTTTTCTCACAAACGGAACGTGATAAACAGGAAATGCATTTACCAAGCAGTCTGCTTAATCGAGTAGAGTAGGGAACCTTCATCTTGCCCAATTGATACTTTGTTCAAAAACAAAATACCGATAACATCGAGCCTATTTACTGTTATTAATAATTCACGCTGCCAATAAAAAGACTGAATATATTGTTATGAAAAGTTAACAAATCCAGAATCCATGATAGTGTAAGAATGGAAGAACATAACTCAGGAGAAAAAACAATGTCAGAAGAGATTCCTATTTACAGTTAAAACGCAGGCTCCAATTTTATCGCTCACAATTGGAAAAGACACTATGATTACGGCGATTACGAAATGGCAGCAATTAATCTATACGATGCCTTTGTAACAATAGATGAAACAGAATATGGATTAACGCGGATGATCAAAGCTATTAAACACAGACCAAAACTCGCATTACATCTTGGCCGTCTCTTACCAGAATACACACTGAATCAGCTGACGGATAACCTATAACTTTCCGTAAGATATATTATCACACAACACTTCGCACCTCGTTAATACTCACCATACTCGTAAGGCCCTCTGCAATTGCCAGTACGTCAAATGGTTTAGCTTTACCCACATCCATTTTGCGCTTCATCGTAAAGATAAGCGGATTGGCAGTGTCACTTCAATCAAACAGTATGGAGAAGTGCTCTAAGTGGAATAGGTCATAGGCATGCCCGGTTGCGACTGATGGGGAAGAACTGTATCAGCAGAAATTCTGCATCACAACGACATGACTGCCAACCCGACTGCGCTCCATATTCCTTCTAAAATGGTAGAGATTTGCGATTTTTTCCACATTCCATTAAATTTCACCCAAGAATGACCATTCTGACACGTAGCATAGATATGGAAGCGTTTTCACCCCCGACAAAGCAACCATTTACTCACACGGGTTTCGGCCACTTGGTCATTCGTGCTCGTCACAAAACGCCCAACATACCCCGCCTCTATGCAGGAATCAACGCTATACGGCGTACTACATTAACCCTAAGGAGGGCCGCCCACGCTGAGTGAGCGAAGTAGCCTACCAATTATGAAATTGCCTGCCACTTTGGCTTATTCAAAGTTTTTTTCAGGAAGAATATTCGGTGTCATTATAAAAATCTTTCTAGTGATTAATAGTATCCTTCTTATAGGCGTGCTGGTGAGCCTCCAGCAAGAGAACAAGATATCTTTTTCTGCTCTTCCCTATATCGCCTTGTCATTTCTATTGTGCGCTGCGTTTCTGAGAATTCATTTTCTCTCAAGAAATAATTTGGAAGACGAGAAAATAAAGGAGAAAATTGCAAACAACAGCTCCAATAAACCCCCCATAATTCTGCTTCTTAGGCCGTTTATAACCGATGGAAAGGTTCCTATCGAATACGGTGCATTCCTTGAAGCTCTATCAACCATATTCCTTTTCGGCCTCAATCAGCTAGGTGGATTTGAAGTCAAGTTACTATCATCTCTAAGAGATCGCTTTACACTGCTACGCCTGGATGAAAATTACAGTCCTCCTTTTTGGAGCGCACCGATAAAACACCTCAAAGAGGCTTTTAGCTATCGGCTAGGAAGGCTACCACTCCCCGGAGACAACTGGAAATCCGATTTTGAGGAAATTGCCGATCAAGCACATGCGTGCATCGTTGTCCCACCCACTTCAGATAACAAATCAACCTGCAATGAAATTCAATATCTTTTGAAAGCCGGATATTTTAAGAAGACAATCTTCATCATGCCACAATCAAAGCTTAATGTTAAAATAGGCCGAAAGAGAAGAAAAGCAAAACTCTTCTGGAAAAATTTGCAAGGGGCAATTGGCGATTATTATAGGCTACCTACGTACAGATCTATTGGTGGTTTTGTTATTAACATCGATCAAAAATTTAAACTGATATCTGGAATCAGTGGTAAACCTTGGCATAGCAAAAATGTGATACGGTTACTGTTCGATGAAGGATATTTAGTTCCCCCTCCTTGGAAAGACAGCCTGCAAATAGTCGCGAGACTAGTAATTGTCACTCCGGTTTTAGTGGCACTTGGATTCGGGGTGATTGCTGTTTTTCTAACCGAGCAATTTGATGCATCATATGAAATTGCATACATAGGCAGTTTAATCGTGACGCTGTTTCTTGCCGCTGTATTTTACTACCAGTACTGTCACTACTTCCTACTTGAGGGAAAAAATATCTATTTACTTTATTTCCTGACACTATCTGGAGTAGTCGTCGGATTTTTTGTTGGCGACAAAATTTCTACAGCCCTTATGCTACGTGGATTTCTCCCCCTTCCACTAGCTCAAATTAACTCGCTCTCTGACCTACTGAGCCTTACTAACCTTCTACCGCATTTAACGTTATCAGCAATTCCTGTTTTTTGTAGCGCTTACTATGTGCTATCGCGTAGAGAAAAAAGTAAGCGATACGTAAAGTGCATGCTTCCGGCCTGGATTAGGAAGTGCCATGCTTGAGCTTTTGATTGGAACACAGCATGGCCACCAAACCGCTCACCAAACGCCAGCGTTACTGGCTAGACCACTTAACCGCAGCGGCCAAAACCAATAGCTCGCTGGTTGCTTATGCCAAGGCCCATCAGCTGACAGCCAAGCAACTGTATATGTGGAAGACACGTCTCACTGCCTTGGGGCATTGGCCAATAACAAGTGCCGAGAACGAGTCCGGTTTTGTCCGCGTTGCCGCGACCAGTGCTCCGCACGGTACCAATAAAGTCAGCTTGAAACTGCCCAACGGTCTTCACCTGGAAGTGCAAGGCGTAGTAGATCGGCACCTATTGCGTGAGCTGATTGCCGCCGCTGGCGAAGGTGCATGATACGCCCGGGTTCTGATGCGCGCCTCCATCTGTACAGAGAGCCGGTGGATATGCGCAAATCGATCAACGGCCTGGTGGCGATAGTCGAAGGTGAGATGGCGCTCGATCCGTTCAGTGCACACGTGTTTGTCTTTTGTAATCGCCAGCGCTCACTGATCAAGATGGTGGTCTGGGAAGGCAACGGCTTTGTGTTGCTGATGAAGCGCCTGGATAAATCGCGTTTTAAATGGCCTCAGCAATTACCGATTTCTGTCATCGAGCTCAACAGCCAACAGATCGATTGGCTGTTGTCAGGTTACGATCTCACGGTCATGCAAGACCATGCCGTTCTGCCTCATCACACGGTTCTTTAAGTCCGTTGTTCGCCTGACTGTAGTAAAATCCCCGCATGAGCGATGCGGTTTTTCCCGGCGATTACGAGGCCTTATTGGCCCAGTGCCAGGCCCAGCACTCGGAGCTGGCGGCGCTTCGTCAGTTTGTTGAACAGCTCCTGGAACAAATCCGTCTGGCACGCCATCGGCACTTTGGCACACGTAGCGAGAAGTGGTCGGTTGATCAACTGTCGCTGCTGGAAAATACCCCTGTTGTGGACCATACCGATGATCCGTCACAAGACCGTAGCGATGACGGCATTCATGTCCCTGCCCATCGTCGCCGTAGAGGCGGGCGCAAGCCGCTGCCTGCTGACCTGCCGAGAGTCAACATCCTCCATGAACTGGAAGGCGAGGATTGTCGGTGCAGTCAGTGCCGTACTCCGATGAAGGTCATCAGTGAACGCACCAGCGAACAGCTGGATATGATCCCGGCAACAGTCCAGGTCCTGCGCCATACCCGAAAGACCTATGCGTGCTCACACTGTCGGGGGCAGATTAAAACAGCACCGATGCCGCCGCAGCTATTGCCCAAAAGCATGGCTTCACCCGGTACATTGGCGCATATCGTCACCGCCAAATACGTGGACAGCTTGCCGCTTTACCGGCAGGAAAAACAGTGGCAGCGTATCGGAGTGGATCTGCCGCGTTCAACGTTAGCGCAGTGGATCATCAAAGTGGGGCAAGCGGTGCAACCGCTGATCAACCTGCTCAATGACAACCTGCTGTCCGGTGATTACATCGGTATGGACGAGACAACGATACAAGTACTGAACGAGCCGGGCAAACCACCGCAAAGTCAGTCGTATCTGTGGGTCCGCCGGGGTGGGCCACCGGATCGGCCGATTGTGCTCTACGATTACGATCAAAGCCGCGGCCAGGCCGTCCCTTTGCGGTTACTCGACGGGTTTAAAGGGTACCTGCAAACCGATGGTTATGAGGGGTACAAACCGGTCTGTGCCCAAAAAGCCATCACGCGCCTGGGCTGTTGGGCCCATGCCAGGCGCAAGTTCGATGAGGCCCTCAAAGCACAGCGACAGCCCGACCCACTGTCACTGGCCGCCAGTGGCTTGCGCAAAATCCGTGATCTCTATCGGATCGAACGCGAAGCGCGTGATCTGACCTGCGAGGCGCGATGGCTCCTTCGCCAAGAGAAAGCGCGGCCACTGCTCACCGCCCTGCGGGAATGGCTCGATGCCCACATGCCGCGCGTGCCGAAGCAATCGGCGCTGGGCAAGGCGCTTCACTACGCCCACAAGCAATGGCCGAGCCTGATCGTCTATGTCGAACGCGGCGATCTGAACATCGACAACAATCCGCTTGAGAATGCTATACGGCCGTTTGTCGTGGGCCGCAAGAATCACCTGTTCTGTGACAGTGCGGCCGGGGCCCATGCCGGCGCTAATTTGTACAGTCTGATCGAGACTGCCAAGGCCAACGGCATTGAGCCGTACCGTTACCTGCGAGTGCTGTTCGCCGAGTTACCAAAAGCCAATTGCCTTGAGGACATTGAAGCCCTGTTGCCAGATAGCTACGCAATAGTAGACTAAGTGCTGGTTGTGATTGGAGCATCAAACAACGGTCTCAACCAATAAGTTTCCGTCCAAGTTCGTCAGTGGCGATAGCGGTCGAGCTTTTATAAGTGCCGGTCACAAAAATGGTTGTATACCGTTCCACTAGCGAGTCGTTATCAAATAGCCTTTCGCAGACAGCTCTGCACTCCTCCATATTGGTGAAATTTCCCACCAGAATGACATCCGTTTCACCAGTAGTATCATAGGCTAGGCCTATCGCGGGTTCCTGTTCAATCATGCCTACAAATGCCGGTCGTTTTTTCCTCCCATGCCCTTTGGTCACAATAGAGATAATGGCTTTTAATCCTCGTTCCAGTTTATGGGGGTCGGCGAGAAACACACAACGGTCTAAGTACCCTCCATCTTTCAGCCGGTTAACCCGCCGAAGGCAGGTGGATTGTGTCGAACTAACCCGATCCGCGAGCTCTGCCTGCGTTAACGCACCATCTTCCTGGAGGGCGGCAAGTATCCGAATGTCCAGTTGATCCATGAAGAATACCTTATGATTTTAAATGTAACATGGCAAAATTCTCCATTATTTCAGAGTATTTGCCCACTATCGTCAAGCAAAACCCACTAACATTCCCTATAAAACAAACAGACAGAAATGTGCCGATTTTACAATGAAACAGCATCAGGCACCTGCACAGGGGAAACACGATGGCCGATACACCATCCAGAATTACAATCAAAACGCCTGTTCAATTCAGTGACCCGTTACCTCCAAAAGTTGATGTTATTGTCATCGGTGGTGGTGTGATTGGTATTTTCAGCGCGTTGTATCTGGCCCGTATGGGAAAACGCGTAGTGGTTTGTGAAAAAGGCCGTGTTGCCGGCGAACAGTCATCGAGAAACTGGGGGTGGATTCGTCAGCATGGCCGAGACCATGCTGAGCTACCAATCATGATGGAGTCTCTGCGACTATGGCACGAGGTGAACCGGGAAACAGATCATCAATGTGGCATCACAACAACTGGCACAACTTACCTCGCCAGCAGTCAATCCGAGATGGAAGCCAATGAACGTTGGCGTCCTATTGCTCAGTCGTGCGGCCTGGATACGCACACTCTTTCGAGGCGTGATGCTCAGAACCTTTTCTCCGGATATACCAATTACCCCTGGGTTGGCGGCGTACACACACCCAGTGACGCTCGTGGTGAACCGTGGGTGGCCGTGCCCACCGTAGCGCGATTAGCCCGTGAGGCAGGCGCCCTCATACGTGAGAACTGCGCAGTGCGAGCCCTCGATACAGCCGCGGGCAAAGTTCGCGGTATCAGAACCGAGGACGGCGTCATAAACTGCGAACAGGTAGTACTCGCCGGCGGCGCGTGGTCATCCGTCTTCGCACGGTTACATGGCATACATATCCCACAGTTATCTGTGCGGGCCACCGTTTCACAAACTGCGCCCCTTCCCAGTTTTTCTACCGGTAGTACGGTCGACGAGCAATTGGCCCTGCGACAACGAGCAGATGGCGGTTACACCTTGGCTCTTGCCGACAAGAATGGTTTCTATCCAGGGCCCGACGCCTTGCGGCATTTTCACACCTACTTGCCACTGTTGCGGAACAGTTGGAGAGACATTGACCTCCACGCCTGCACACCTCAAGGCTTTCCAGATGGGTGGCGAACACCACGCTCATGGTCTCCAGATCAAGTATCACCGTTTGAAACGACCAGGGTATTGGAGCCATCACCAAACCAACACTATGTGAAGCTGGCAATCGATAGATTTGCAAAAAGGTTCCCCGCTATTGGTCGTCCCACAATTTTGAACAGCTGGGCAGGTATGGTCGATGCCATGCCGGACGTGATTCCCATCGTTGACCGCGTTTCAACGATTGAAGGTCTAATCATCGCGACAGGGATGAGCGGACACGGATTTGGTATTGGCCCAGGGTTCGGGCGTATCATCGCTCGAATGGTTACCGGGAAAAATGATGAGCATGATATTAGACGTTTTAGACTTCAACGATTTTCAGACGGTAGTCCGCTAGAAATGGGTCCGGCTTTATAGAGAGGTTCCTGGCTGAATCCCCGCAGGCGATATATCAACACCATGGGGATGCCTTTTATGCATCGCTTACAGAAAAAATCCACTATCAGTTGGATGATTAGCGAGAGATTACATCTTCACTTTCATGTGTATGCAGTTCCGAAACTGTTACATCGATTTAGAGAGTGGATATGTTCCGCCTGGCCAAGCCCGCACGAAACAACTGCGAAATGACGACCTTCAAATCTCGGGGCGATAATGCCCGCATATAGTGAACAGGTCGTAAACATGAATCATCTTGAATCACTTGCTTATATTTGGATTGGTGTTGCGCTATCAGCATTTTTGGTCAGTGCCACTCGCCGCGATACACTCTGGATGTTCAGCTTTGTACTGGCCTTGATCGGCGGCGTGGCGTTCTGGTTGTTACTCCCTTGAACATTGAAGGCTCATGATGTCCTCAAACCCAAAAAGGTTCAACAGCCTCTTCGGGCTTTCGCGAAATAACCGCGAAATGACCCGTTGCACTTTCATACCTGAGAATGTGCACATGGCGATCATTCCCCACATTACGGCTCGCGCACACTATTTACATCTCAAATAGCAAGGTCACCATAAATACTTTCGTTTAACCCTCTAATAGAACGATCACCCCGATAACAAGCAATGCAATAAAAGCTCCTGCCACACCTTTACCACTACCATGAACCGGCGGAGATTCACGATTCATGATGCCCTTCATATCGAAATAGTATGATATGAGGTAACCAAAGGTGACAGGATCATAATCGCTTGACTGCAAAGCAACCAGCTCGTCGTTGTGATAAAAAATCGCACGTGTATTCATATTACAGAGTGCCGATTTTTGTTCGTCCGATATCTCGTCCAAATTAGGCACAATCTTATCTAAACTTGGCTCCAACCTGTCTTCCTTTGGAAAAAGAAATAGCGTTTTATCTAAATAGTTATGGTGTTTTAACTGATCTACTTCCCATTCCAGGCTGCCAGTGTTAGCAACGGAAACGAAAATATATTTCGAACGCTGCATCAAGTCATAAATTTTCGGCTTCCAGGAAGAATGATCAACTCTTTGTTTAATCGACCCTGATACGTTCCCTTCTCCCTCCGGATTAGCGAAAGAAAATATGGGAGCTATATCCCAGTATTTATTAACAAGTAATGTATCGAGATATTTATACGAGTCCTCGCGCAAAAACGCTCTATACAATAGTGGTCGCTTAGATTTTCCAAGCCGTATTTTCTTGTCGGCAAATGATCTCAGCAGCAAGATTGGGCTTCTGGAATCTAACTTCGCGTAGTCATCAATCCCCTTTCTGTTTATCACGTCTGAAAGCAATTGTAGCACCGATGACAGGAATGCAAGAGACGTTGCTGTTAGCAGAATAATGAAATACTGGCTGAACGCTTGTCCACCAAGTAGTGTTTGCACTTCATACATTGCCTCCTGGGAAACATTTGCGCCTGGGGTAAGTATAGATGACCATTGATTTAGACTGACAACTGGTGCAATGGGTGCAATGAACAACATCAAAACATACACGTAGAATACAAGACTCGATAGAAACGAAATCACATGGGATAATGCCTTCAAATGTGGTAACTTTTGTGTATATTTTGATACCTGAAAGAACGCTCTAAGAATATCTTTTATGCCGTGCCGCCTGCTTTCTGAATCAACTATGTAGGCACTGCTATCGTAATACTTTGTTGTAGAATTCATACCGCCTATGACTGGCCTGATGAGTTTATGCCAGATAACGAGAGAAATAAGTATCATGATCATAGCCATCACTGCAAATGAATCATGCAGCTTACTTGCCATGTAAGCGCCAGCAAAAAATATGGTGAACATACCAATTACATAGATAGCTATAAAAAAATATTTCCCAAAAACAAGCGCTCTTTTTCTGTTCGTCTCGATGCCCGATAATATATATCGAAATATTATTGCAAGTGGAAATAGCAGAATAGAGACTGTAGCGAAAACAATCGCATTTTTCAGAAAATGCCTAGCAAATAGCAAGCCTCGATAGTGATCAATTTGTTGCCTTAAGTTTATTATGTCCATTTATTTTGTATTCCAAATGAAGGTGATGCTAAAGAAATCAGGTCGACTATCTATCTTCCATCCGTGAATTCCAATCATTCAAGTTGGTCTTTTTTAACCAGCTCCTATAAGAGCATTCACAGATGCCTGACTATTGCATCCTATGCACTAATGCGCCCAAGTCTGGCTAGATAGCAACTTATGCCGTGCCTAGTTGGAAAACAGTCTGGCTACACTCCACGATTGCACCACTGAACAGCCAAATACGCAAGCAACAATAGGCTTTCAATGACTTGCAATGTTGCCTCAAATAGCTGCATCTGTAATATTTAGCCGAAAATTGGACCTCTCCACTCTAGAAATACTACTTGCAAGCTATTATAGGTAGCCGCTATTTGATACACTTTTCTAACCAACTGTAAGTTACTAGATAACTGGAACATCAATGAATGATGCAAGGTTAGCGCTGATCGTCGGAATCGACAATTATCCTGGCTATCCACTAAAAGGCTGCGTCACCGATGCAGTTCGAGTCAGCAATGTTCTGGAAAAAAACGGGGATAATTCGCCGAATTTTGAAGTGATCACTCTCACCTCACCCGACAACTTACGAAACCAGCTATCTAAAAGTTCACTCAAAAAGGAAATAGACAACCTATTCCATGGCGACCTGGATATCGCACTGCTTTATTTTGCAGGCCACGGTTATGTCAACCGGTACGGCGGATGGATTGTAACGCCCGACTACACAAAGTTCGACGAGGGTGTTGCCATAAGCGAGATTTTACGGCTTGTGAACAGTTCACCTGCCAAAAATAAGATTGTCATCCTGGATTGTTGCTACTCAGGCCATATGGGGACACCAGACGTACCTCACAGCGATTTGGCCCAGATAGCCGATGGTGTCACTATTCTCACTTCATGTAAAACCTACGAGCAATCAGACGAGAAAGAAAACAGAGGTTTTTTCACATCCCTCTTCCTTGATGCGCTGGAAGGGCGTTGTGCAAATTTGAAGGGCAATATTTTACCCAGCAGTGTATATGCCTACATTGACCAGAATATTGGTTACAGAGGACAGCGCCCGGTCTTCAAAACCAATGTCTCGCGCTTTGTCTCTCTCAGAGATGTCGAGCCCGTTATTCCGCTTGCAGTATTGAGAAATATCGCCATCTATTTCAACAATCCCAATTACCAATTCCCGCTTGACCCTACATTTGAAGATACAGAAGAAGGTCACATTGAAAGCAATGTTGCTATTTTCAAAGAACTACAAAAAATGGTGAGTTGTGGCCTGGTTAGACCCGTCGATGAAGAACACATGTATTATGCAGCTTTGAACAGCGGCTTTTGTGCATTGACACTACTGGGAAAGCAATATTGGGATTTAGTCAAAAACAACAAAATCTAAAATCAAATCAGAATACCCTATGGAGTGCGCTCTTCGCTCCAGTTAAAACCTCTCTTTTCCCAGTAGCCGTCTTGCTGATGTTCGAATAGTTTATCAGTATCCCACCCCTGGGTTTTGGCCTGCGCAATGGTTTCGTCCTCCAAGCGGTGATACAAATCCATATCTTTACATCTGCTAAACGCCAGATCACATGCCAGCAGGCCTTTAGTCGATTTTAAAAGGTAATCACACTTGCCGGAATCCATTAGCATTTGACCGTATTCATCATCGCCGACTGCCATCGCGCGGTGCAGCACTGTCCAGCCGGAGACTGGATGCTGGAAATTCATATCAAAGCCCTGATCTAAATACTCCTTGCCCAGTTCCGAGTGTCCCCAACCTCCTGATTCAACCAGAATGATACCCAATTTAAACAGTTGCAGTTCCCGCGCGGCTGTCGGGCCGCTGTGAAAGAGTTTTTTGTCTCTAAACACTAATTGATACTGTTCAATATCATCTGTCAGATTTTTGAGATGAGCGATCATCTCATCAACCTGTTTCATCTGTTCAAAGTCATCCATGACCGCATCCCTTCTATCTTTTCCTTCGAGCATGTGCTGAAGCTCGATAATTAATTGAGCGTTCAAAGGTGCGGTAGTGTGAGTATCGCTGTCAAAAGATGCTGCGAGAAGCCTTTTTCTTGTCACAGTGTCAGGATTCCACCCATTGACAATGCGCACAATTAATGGAACATCTTTTATCGACAATAAACGCTCTACATAAACCCGCCATGCTTTAATATCTATCCTTTCATTACCTAGCATAATTCCTCTCCGTAGTGCAAGAAAATTACACTATGCGCTCAAAATTGATGACATTGTGGGCATTAGCCGATGCCCAAAGCGAAAACAGATGCTGCGTTCCTTTCGAAAAATCCGCAGGCTGAAATCGTTCAAAAACAGGCTGATTTAGAAATAAAATGTTATTGACGGGCCTTTTTCCAAATAATAAATCATCATCGACCCCAATTGGTACATAGAGGTGATTACACATTTCATCTTCATTTTTTAAAATACAAAAAATGGCATCGTTGGGTGCAATAATCAGCCAGCCCTGATAGCGAATGTACTGTGACGATTCAGTTTGTTTGTTAATCCCAATTCTTTTTTCCCGAATGCGCACACTGCAAAGATGTTTTTTGTCAACAGTATTGACTGTCAATTCCAGCATTCCGGCCTTTGACGAATACTGAAAACTGCCCGACAGCATCTCTCCAGTGAGATCCGATGCTACTTGAGTTTCGCTGTACAAAAATTCTGAAAACAGTTTTGCCACTTTTGGAAGAACTGCTTGGCCATTTAGTGTTTCCACCGTTAACGTCGAGTAACTTTCCTCCAGGTCACATAAGTAGATATCGACTGCGGCCAGTTTTTCTGGGGCCATACTTTTCGATTTTCCTTTTGCAAAGTTGAATAAGTTTGATGTTGTAAAGTCAACATTTGAAATAGCAGAAAAATCATCGAAACCAATCGCACCACCCCTTGATTCAACGAGGCTTTCCCATTGCCGGTCAGTTACGGATTTAACCTTATCAACAATATCGTAACCCACATCATCCCAAGACCATTGATATTCACCATGCGAAGCTAGGTAAACCTTCATCAATTCACTTTGCATCATGACCAGCTGTTTTTTTGTGTACATTTTTTTGTTCATGGTATTACCAACTTTTGAACTCTACATCCTGGAAGGTGCTAACGAAAATTTGTACTTGCTCGGTCCCTACTCGAAATAACTACGAAATGACAATGCCGCATTCATCCCCACAATGCACAAGGAAAGAGAGGGGATATTGCCATGAACTACCTTGAACCACTGGCTTACATCTGGATTGGCGTTGCACTATCGGCGCTTTTGGTCAGCGCAACACGCCGGGAGATTCTCTGGTTGCTCAGTTTTCTTCTAGCACTAATTGGTGGCGTGGCGTTCTGGCTGTCACTCCCTTGAGCAAGGATAACTCATGATGCCCCCAAACCCACCAGAGTTCAACAGCCTCTCCGGGCTTTCGCGAAATGGCCACGAAATGACGCTCTGCACGTTCATACCTGAGAATGTGTGCATGGCGAGAGGTAACCGCCATGAAACACACCTTCACACTAAGGGTCAACAGCTCATTCCTCCACAGGAGATTTATACGATGAATACAAAACACGATAGCACCGGCAATCGTCCAACCGATGTTGTTCGAATAAAGCGCGGCCTAGGGCGCAATGCAAGCTTCCAGACCATTGGAGCCGCCTGGAATAGAGGTGACGGAAGCTACTACGTCTTACTTTCTGGCACTCAGGTTATCGATGGCGGGTTTTATATTTTTCCCATTAATTCTGAAAACGACGAACTTGTCGAGCAGGCGTAACCCCCCGTTCTTCACCCAAACTCAATCACCCCGGAAGGAGTATTGCCATGGATACAAACACCATGACTACCATCGCAGAAACGCACTGTGCAGCCAATGATGACGAGCATTTCATTGATGAGATGCCGTGCATTGATCAGATTCTGCGCTGTCATGTTGAGAATCCCCTAACGTCGTGCGGCCACCCCTACTGCGCTGCGTGCGGCTGCGCTGCGTTCTCGTCGCTGCACCAAGTTGGCAGCGCCTATGAATAAGCCGTCGTTTCTCAACGATATGCAATCGCCCGATATTGGGGCGATTGCAAAAGCGGCGGCTTGTGCGGGCATTGAAGCCGCAATCTGGCTGGTCTTCGTGATCATTTTTAACGAGAGCGCGGAGATACTAGCTGACTTTTATCTGGAAGACTTGCCCTTTGTGGGGACGGCCTTTCAATCCGTTGCCCCGGATGCCAACGGCGGGCACTTGGTCGCGATGCTGCTGGCCACGTTCAGTATCGCCGTGCCCATCGTCATCTGGTCAGAGGTGTTTTCGCAGCGCGTCCTTGACGACCCGCAAGCGTGGTTGTGCGAGAAAAACAATCGCGCGGTAGCGGTGCTCGCCATGCTGGTTTTGGGATTGACTATCGGTCTTGAAGTAACCGCGCTTTACACAACTATTGCCAAGGAAGCGTCGAATGCACAGTTAAGCGGTGGGTTTGTACAGGCCGCGCCAGCGGATGATCTGATGAGTTTTCTTGCCGAGAACAAAGCCTACGCCATTGGCGTCAGCATCGTAATCGCCACCGTCAATATCGTGATGAGCATGATCACGGTGCGCACCTTTCTGAACCTCAAAAATACTTCGGAGTAATCAATGACGAATTTTAAGTTTTTGTTACTTTCGCTCGCCTTCGTTTTGTCGATTGGTGGATGCAGCAGTGAGCCGAGTGGAAAGCCCCCTGCCCTGCGCGAAGCCATTGCCGTGGTGTTTGAAAACGGTGGCACCATTGCCGAAGACGATCAAGCTTTTGCTGTAGAGACAATGCTGAACCTGCTGGATCAGCTCGCGCGTCTGCACAAACGCAAGGCAACCCGCGATACCGATATCTACCTGATCGCTACCGCGCAGCCCAATACCATTGCCTGGTCGGGCAAGCCAAAACAGCTCAGCGAGCAGAGCGAAGCAGTCAGCGCGCTGTTGACCTTTACCCCGTCGTTCAGCGATCTGACCATGAGCTACAAGCTGATCGAAACCACGCTGGCGCTAAAAAACATTAACAGCTTGCGCGTCTACCACGTCGGGGCCTTTATCAACGTGCCCTTTCAGCAATCCGATCATATTGAAATCGACCTGCCGCAGGCTATCCCGAATGACTTGGCCTTAACGTCGTTGGTGCCGTATCTAACACATTTGAAGTTGTTCAATGTACACCCGGATCAAAAGGCGCCATTGCAACTCTATCTCGCTTCCAGCGGATTACTCAAAGGGGCCAACAGCGGTGCTATTGAACTGTCTGTACACGAGGCCTCCGAAACCAAGGCCAATCTGGATAACTTGTTGTGAGGGGTCGTATCCTTCACCTTCTCAGCATGTGGGCGGTCATCGTAATGATGGTCGCCCTCCCCGGTGTTGTGTGGTCTGCGGTGACGATCAAGAGCACCTCCGAGGCTGATACGCCAACCATTTCAATTCGCAGTCTTTATGACGACTTTTCAAAAACACTGTCGCTGAAAATCACTACCAATCCTGCGATCAGTGATGATGAGGTGCTGATCCGGGCGTTGTCGCAATTCACGATGCAGGATGCGCACGGTGTGGTGATCACCAGCGGGTTCGATGTTGATAAGGCCAATAATCTGGTGCTGGGGTTTAGTGGCGGTTCGTCGGAGATTATCAAGACAACGCGCCTGCCTGACGGGCTTCGGGTGATTGGCAGTTTTAAAAACCACCAAGGCACGTTTGTCGCCCCGCCGGTGGGTCAGCTGGCTGCCTATAATTTACAGGGACAACAACAATGTGTTGAAGAGACGTTTAAAGCTGATCCACCGATGGCGTTTGTACTGTTACTCGACCGTTCCGGATCGATGGTCGGTGCTATTGAGGATGTCAAACAGCAGGGACAGCATTTTACGAGCATTCTGCCCGCCTCGGCGGAGTGCGCGGTTGCGGGGTTTAATCACAGTTGGGAATACACCCATAGCCAATACCGGTCCTGCCACAGCGATTTTCCACTGGATCATCTCGTTGCCGATGGCGGCACGGACATTTATGCCGTGTTGAAAGGGGCGTATTCCGATCTGTCACAGCCCTACTTCGATAATCACCAGAAAGCGGTGATTATTGTTACCGACGGCTATACGCTGGATGATGAGGCACGCAAACAGGAATTGCTTGCCCTGAAAAAAGATGCGCTGACTTTTGTGTATTTTATCGGTGGTGACAAGCGCGATGCACTGGAGGAGATCACCGACAGCTTTTTGCCACAGGACGGTGATGTTAAAGCGGGGCTTGGACAGTATTTTGAGGTGCTATCAAACGCCTATGTCCGGCAGAAGGTACTGCGCGTGAGCGCGTGTCCTGTCGGGGCGCAAGGAGGCAGCCATGGCCAGCCCTAATACTGCCGCGCGTCTGTATCAGTACGATCCGGCAATTCACGGCGGGGCCAAGTTCGCCGACCGACGGCATCTGACTGAACGCGGCTATTGTGATGAGGGTATTTTATTGGGTTACGGTTTGCCGGAGCATACACGCGCAGGGAGTTATCCGATCACTTTGTCAGATGAGATTCACGACCTCATCTGTGGCTCAACACGTAGTGGCAAAGGCATTGGCGGTGTAGCCATGCGCTGTATCGAGCATGATGGGATGATTATTGTCTTCGATAACAAGGGCCGCCAAAACAGCGAAATCGCGATCAAGGCGCGTCTTGCCATGGGCCGTAAGGTGGTGGTGATGGGTGATCCTGAACTTGCCAAGGGTCTGGGTATTGACTGTGCCGGCTTTGATCTGGTCGGCACGCTCAATCCCGACAGCGATACGTTTTTTGATGATGCCTACACGGATGCCGATGCGATTGTGATCGACAAGGATGTCAAAGACCCGTTCTGGCCCAATGAGGGTAAAGCGATGCTGGCGGGCCTGAGCATGCATGCACGTGTCTGCCCGAAAGCTTTATTGCCGGTACCGGAAAAAGGCAAAACGCTGGCACAGGTCCGGGCGATGTTGAACCTGTCCAAATCGGCGTTTCGGGAGATGGTGGCCGGAAAATGGCTGGAGGAAGACGGCAAAGACCCCGTACTCCTGAAACCCGGAATGGTGCATAGCCGCAACGACAATGTGCGCAATGCCGCTTCGCGGATATTGGGCAAGAATCCCAAGGAGCTGGCCAGCATACTCTCGACCACCCAGAGCAATACGCATTGGCTGGAAAGCAAAACCTACGAGCGGATGGTATCGACGCCGGATATTGATCTGGCCGAGGTGCTGGCGAGTGGCGATACCGATCTCTTTATTGTGACATCACCACGGAAGATTGCCTTGGCGCGCCGCCCAATGCGTTTGCTGCTGAGCAAAATTATTCAGATCGTGACGGGCTTTGAGACCCGGCCCAAGCGTCCGATCCGGCTGGTTTTGGAGGAATTTTGCACGGTGATCGGGTATCTGGAGTTGGTGGAAGACGCCTTTGGGCTGGTTGCCGGTGAGGGACTGATTATCACCGCAGTGATCCAGAGCCTGGCACAGCTGCGCCGCAAGTACCCTGACAGTTTTGAAGACATTATAGCTAACAGCCAGTTGCAGGTGATTGCGGCCAGAGACAATTTTACCTGTGAGTATTTGTCCAAACTATGCGGCACGACTACGGTGGAACAGTTGACCGAAGAGAGTGCTGCCATTCGCTCCGGATTGTTGGGTGATCCGCAATACACCAGTGTGCAGGATCGGCTGGAATCGCGGCCCCTGATCAGCCCGGCTGAAATCCGGGGCAAGCACCCGACCTTGCAATTGTTGATATTGCAGGGGGCTGATCCGGCACTGGCCTATATCAGCGCGTATTTTGTCGATGCGCGGTTTCGGGATAGGAAAGCTGAGCCGCTGTTTGGTATCGATTCTGATTACGCGGATAGACCCTTGCCGAAACCGATTGATCTGACCCGCAAGGGGCTGGATATCGGCAAGGCGCTGGAACCGTATTTTGTTAAACGGAAGAAGCGTCGCTGATGCGTCCGGTCACGATAAGTTTATTAATGGTGGTATGCGGGTACTTCAGCCTGGGCGTATTGAATAATGTTCATCACGTCTACCGCTACCGGGCAGAGCCGTGGGCGTATTACGGCGTGATCGCCTCGCCTTATCTGTTGACGCTGCTCTCGGCGATCAGTGCGTATCACTGTTTTGTGTGGCGGCGGATGAAGTACCGGCGGCAACCGCCAATGACGCATGCCAGCCGGGGACTATCGGGTATTCGGTTTCAACGGGATCATCCGTCCATCCTGGAGCGGTTGTGTGCCGGGCTGTTTTTGCTGGGTGTGGCTGCAATTCTGCGCCATCAGAATATCCCGCATATCCTGGTTTGGATTGGGCTGATAGTTGGGTTGTGGTGGCTGTGTAAGGCGCTGCTTTTGGGCGCGCGATCATGAGCAAACCGCAAGAAAAAAACACTGAACCTGATTTGAAGCACGCCGCAAAGCGGAGTCATAATGAGGCACGGGAGGCTTTACGCGCCTTTGTTCGCGCACTCGCGCGGGACTGCGCGGCGCAGTATGTCAAAGCCACCCGCACTCCTCAACATTCAGGTGAATGATATGCAAAGACGTGTGGCGCTTTATGCTCGCTTTTCCAGTGATATGCAAAGCCAGACATCGAACGAAGACCAGCTGCGGCTATGCCGTGAATATGTACAAAAGGCTGGCTGGCAGGTGCACAACGCCTACAGCGATGCAGCAATCTCCGGGGCGTCTTTGCTCCGCCGTCCGGGTATCCAGTCGCTGATTGAGGATGCCATGAACGGCGCGTTTGATGTAGTGATTGCCGAAAGTCTGGACAGGCTGTCGCGCTCTCTAGCCGATATTTCTGCACTCTATGCACAATTGGAGTTTGCGGGGATCAAGATCGTAACCCTCTCTGAGGGTGAGATCACCACGATGCATATTGGGCTCAAGGGCACGATGGGGGCGATTGCTTTGCAGGATATTGCCGATAAGACCCGGCGGGGTTTACGCGGCAAGGTCGAAAAATCACTCTCCGGCGGTGGTTTGTCCTACGGCTACAGGGTGGTCAAACGTTTTGATGTCAACGGTGAGACGATTAAGGGCGAGCGGGAAATTGATGAAGATCAGGCGGCCATTGTATGCCGTATCTTTCACGAGTATGTGCATTTAAACCGCTCGCCGAAAGCCATTGCCGCACAGCTCAATCACGAAGGCATCCCCTGCCCGTCCGGTAAAAGCTGGGGGCCATCAACCATTTATGGCAACCGGCGGCGCGGTACGGGGATATTGAATAATGAGCTGTATATCGGTCAGCTGGTGTGGAACCGACAGTCCTTTCACAAGAACCCCTCAACCGGGCGGCGTGTTCCTCGCTACAACCCGGAAAGTGAGTGGATACGCTCACCCGTACCGCATTTGCGCATCGTGCCACAGAAGTTATGGGATGCAGTGAAAGCACGGCAAAAGACACTAGATACAAAAAAGAACGGATTGCACAGTACTAACCGTCCGCAATATCTGCTGTCGGGTCTTATCAAGTGTGGCTGCTGTGGGGGCGGGTATTCCAAAATCAGCAAACATCATTACGGGTGTTCAACCGCGAGAAACAAAAGCACTTGCTCCAATGTGAAAACCATCCGTCGCGATCTGCTGGAAAATCATGTGCTCAATGCCTTGCAGCACCACTTAATGCGCGACGAGCTGGTGGAGGAATTTTGTGCGGAGTTTACCCGACACCTGAATGCACTCTACAGGGAACAAAATACCGCGAAAGACCGCCTGCGCTCGGAATTGAAAACCGTGGAACGGGAGCGGGACAATCTTGTGCAGGCGCTGAAAGACGGTGTACCTGCGGATATGGTGAAAGATGATCTGATCCGGGTGACCAACCGCAAGACCGTACTGGAAGAATCGCTGGCTAAGGATGAACCCTATAAGCCGCTGATTCATCCGAGTATGAGCCGACTTTACCGAAAGACCGTTCAACAACTTCGGGATGCCCTGAACGAGGACAACGGAAAAGGCGAAGCGGCGGAGAGTTTACGAACCTTAATCGACAAGATCGTTCTTACGCCGCACGACGGCGAAAGCGATCTTCAAATTGATTTGTTTGGTGATTTGGCAGGGATTTTAAACCTTGCCGCAGGAGGTAACGATATTATGAAACCGGCAATGTTAAATGACTTAAAGCTGTTACCGGCAGCAAATGAGGGAAGTGCAAATAGTAATGGTAGCGGGGGCTCGCAACCAGCTTATCCTGCTTTTTAAAGCAATCGATTTGCCCCTGCTACGCAAGAAGCCTGTAAACGCTTGATCTAACTGAATCATTCAGTCGGTTAGATGCCTTTTGCGGGTTTTCTCACTAAGGGCGGCAAGTCCCACCAGGGAGTTTGCACTATGGCAAACAACGGGAAAAAGCAGCCTTCACCCTTCTGTATTCGCTTTACCGAGCAGGAAAGGAAAACACTGGAACAGGCCGCCGGTGATCGTGCGCTGGGAGCATACATCCGGCGGCTACTCTTCAAAGATGAGCTTCCAGCCATTCGAACCCGCAACAAGAAGCCGGTAAAGGATCACAAACTACTGGCTGAGCTTATCGCACTGCTCGGCCAGTCCAGGATCGCTTCCAACATCAACCAGCTCGCCAAAGCGGCGAACTCCGGTTCGCTGCCTGTCAATCAGGATGTCCTGCAAAGCCTGGACGAGTCTGTTCAGGCTATTCGCTGGATGCGGGAGACACTGATTGGCGCGTTGGGACTGCAAAGCCAGAGCACTATCTCCGAGGTTTGCGATGATTCTTAAAGGCAGCAAGCGCGGTGGGGCCATGCAGATGGCCCGACACCTGCTGAATGCAGAACAGAACGAACATGTCAGAGTGCATGAAGTCTCCGGCTTCATGTCCGAGTATGTTTCCGATGCACTGAACGAAATCTACGCCATCAGCAAAGGCACGCAATGCAAGCGGTTCATGTTTTCGCTGTCCCTTTCTCCACCGGAAGACGAAAAAGTGTCTGTAGAGGTATTCGAACAGGCACTGGAGGCGATAGAGAAGAAGCTAAACATGAAAGACCAGCCAAGAGTGCTGGTTTTCCACGAAAAGGAAGGCAGGCGTCACGCCCATGCGGTTTATTCACGGATTGACTCCGAGACCATGACCGCAATCGATCTGCCGTACTTCAAGAACAAACTAATGGATATCTCGAAGTCTCTTTACCTGGAACATGGCTGGAAGATGCCAGACGGATTCAGGGACAAAGCACGCGGCAATCCTCTGAACTACACCCGCGCCGAATGGCAGCAGGCAATGCGTATTGGCCGACAGGCCATCGACATCAAGCGTGAGTTGCAGGAAAGCTGGGCTGCCTCGGACAACCGCAAGAGCTTTGAAAATGCGTTGGGTGAACTGGGTTACAGGATCGCCCGTGGGGATCGTCGCGGCTATGTTGCCGTTGATGTTTACGGGGAAGTGTACCCACTGAATAAGCGTAAGCTAGGCGTCGAAAAGAAAACGATAGAAGCCCGGCTTGGAAAAGTCGATGGCTTGCCCTCTGTGGAGGAAGCAAAAGACAAATTCAGTCAGCAACTGTCCGGTCTGTTTGGTCGATACGAGCAAGAACTGGCCGTGCTTCATCAGAAACAGAAGCAGCCCCTGCTGGCGAGCAAGGCGAAAATGGTTAAAGAGCAGCGCGAGGCACGCAAAACGCTGGAAAGTACTCAGCAGGAACGTTGGCAAAAGGAAGAAATCCAAAGAAATTCACGTATCCGCAAAGGTTTTAAAGGCATCTGGGATAAGGTGAATGGTCGCTACTGGAAAACCCGAAAGCGTAACGAGCGGGAAACCTGGCAAGCCTATCTACGCGACCAAAAAGAACGAGAAAACCTGATTCAGACACAACTCGGCGAGCGCCAGTCCCTGCAAATCCAAATGCGCGAACTGCACAATCAGCATGATCTGGAAAGGCAGGAACTTATTCGCGATATGTCGCAAATCGAAGGCTATGAGAAAGAGAGCTTTCATTCAGCGGAATACAGCAAGTCACCCGATAAAGACCGGCAAGCTGACTACGGTTTTGATGGCATCGATTTGGATGCCGACTTTGACCACGAACTCTAAATGCTCAGAAGGAAAGGACACAAGAATGGTACAGAGTAAATGCGCTCATTGTGGCAACCGCTTTCACTGGTGCGAAGCCTTTGCCAAGTTTGGATACGACGACGGCGATGGCCAGGTGCAAACTCAGGCCGTCGCAAGAATTCTGGAAGACTTCGGGTACGAGGTGAAGTACTCCCGATGGGGACCACACAACACAATCATCTTCTCGATTGTGAAAGATGGCGTTGAGTATATGCCGGTCAGCAAGACGCAATTTTTGATCGGCTATGACGATCCTCGAAGTTATCTGCCTGAATCAGTCCAAGACATTCTCAATAGCGAATTCCCGCTCGTAGTGCTTTTTCATTGACGGGCGCACGGCAGCAAAGGGGCTCGGCGGCTTTTAGTCCGATATCATCAAAAAGAAACATATTTGTTGCTTTTCCTATACTTACGTCAGCAAACCTCAAAAAGCAATATATTTATTGCCTTTTGTTTAAATAGAAACTAATATATTTCTATTGTGGTTCAAGCAACATATGTGTTTCATTATGAAGTCGCTATTAGATCAACTCAAAAACCGCCGGATAAAGCTGGGACTAAAACAGCACGACATGCGGCTGCGCGTCGGCATATCACGCCAGCAATACCAGCGCCTCGAATCCAAGGGCAATCCCAGGCTGGACACTCTGGAACTCATCGCAAAGGGCCTGAACAGCGAAATCCTGCTGATTCCACAGGAGAAGCTACAGGCAGTAAAAGCAGTGCTGGAAGGGAGAAC
>WURV02228143.1:0-10082 GCA_011762755.2 Epimenia babai | reverse complement strand
CAGATCCTGGTCAAATATTAGAAGGGGTAGGCAATCAGATCCTGGTCATATATTAGAAGGGGTAGGCAATCAGATCCTGGTCAAATATTAGAAGGGGTAGGCAATCAGATCCTGGTCATATATTAGAAGGGGTAGGCAATCAGATCCTGGTCAAATATTAGAAGGGGTAGGCAATCAGATCCTGGTCATATATTAGAAGGGGTAGGCAATCAGATCCCGGTCAAATAACACCAGACGGACAGTTGATAATGATTGACATCTCATTGTATATAATCATATTATCAACTATTACAGCGGAGTCTGACGTATGTAGGCTGTCTGTAGCGGTTCGCCATCAGTGACGTGGGTGCTCAGAGTCGGTGGCATTCCCTACAGTGTCTCCACCCACCCACCCTTAAATAACTAATGCGAATCCATGTGTAGTTATAACCACATTGGCTAGCTTTGTAAAGGGCCAAGAATAACCTACATAAAAATTATGGTGGTAATACCATCGTCACACGTGACTTTTCTTTCCTCCTCTCTCGTAAGAACTGAGATCCCTCCCACGGGATAAAACTATAACTAACAACCTAAACATAAATACGGACGACGTGAACACGACTCGACCAACCTTGAGGCTACGTGGCTGTTGCTTGTGCTCCAGGGCGTGCCGTTTCCTCAGCTCATCCTCCTCCTTGTGGTTGTACTCCTTATGGTTCGTCAGCTCCGTCTCGTGCTGCTTGTTCATGTGCTCGCAGCGTAGGCGTTGTATGGCAAAGAGTTGCTTGTACTCCAATTCCTGAGTGGCTTTATGGTGCCGTAGAAGCATGTCGTGCTCGTACTCCATCTCAGCTTGACGTTTATTCAGTTCCTGTTACGAAAAACATCGGTTCGTCTGCGCTCTCATGTCAATCACCAGATGCGACGGATGTATGCAAGAAAAAAAGTCGCCTGACTTTGAAGATCATTGCCTTTCGGCAACATGTCGGCTTTTTGCACTAAATAACCTAGAGGGAATGTGACAATCTACTTTGTGGATATATATATGAAAGGCATGATGTACGGCGTAGATCACATGTCAACAAAAGCTTGTGTCAGGATTGCGTTAACATGTTAACTATATAGTAACATGCTGTTAGCTTGTATTAGATAATGTCTCTGAGAAATGACTGTTTTTGATCAGGTACTTCATTAGAACTCCCAGTGGGAATCTATCTAATCACACTCAGCGTGATACAATGGGGAATGGATAGCAGTACTCATTAGTTAACATCACCAACTGATTGGGGAGCGAGGCGTCTCAAACTATGAGTGAGGACTATCTGAGGACAAATTTAAGGATGACAAATTTAAGGATGACAAATTTAAGGATGACAAATTTAAGGATGACAAATTTAAGGCTGGCAAATTTTAGGCTGGCAAATTTAAGGATGACAAATTTAAGGATGACAAATTTAAGGATGACAAATTTAAGGCTGGCAAATTTAAGGATGACAAATTTAAGGATGACAAATTTAAGGCTGGCAAATTTAAGGATGACAAATTTAAGGCTGGCAAATTTATGGATGACAAATTTAAGGCTGGCAAATTTAAGGCTAACAATGATAATGCTAAACATTAAAAGGCTAGATTTGAGTGTTACTTTATGGCAAGGTTTTATCCCTACTTCACTGCAAGATTAGACTGCAACTTAAATGCAATGTTTTAGTGCTACTCTATTGCAAGGTGTTAGTCCCAACTTATGGCAAGGTGTTAGTGCTGCTTTATAGCAAAGTTTTTGTGTTACTTTAGAGAAAGGGTTTAGTGCCACTTTATGAAAAGATTTTTGCACTTTATTGCAAGGCTTTAGTGCCACTTTCTCTCAAGATTTTAGTAGTAATTTATTTCAAGATTTTATTGCAACTTTTTGCAAGATTTTTGTGTTACTTTATGCAAGGCTTTAGTGCCACCTTATGGGAAGATTGTAGTAATAATTTATTGCAAGATTTTATTGCCTTTTTGCAAGATTATATTGCTACTTTATAGCAAGATTATATTGATACCTGATCGCGATATTATAGCGCTGTTTAGCGCAGGTTTTGTTGCTAATTTATTGCAAGTTTTAGTGCTACTTTATGGCAGGTTTTAATGCTATTTATATTAGTGCTACTTTATTGCAGGTTTAAGTGCTACTTCACGACAGTTTCCAGTGCTACTTTATGGCAGGTTTTAGTGCTGCTTACTGCAGGTTTGGTGCTACTCTACTGCAGGTTTAGTGCTACTTTATGAGAGTTTTAGTGCTACTTTATTGCAGGTTTTAGTGCTACTTTGTTGCAGGTTTTCGGACAGCTTAATTAATGAAAGTGAATGCCTTTTTATCATGGTTGGGAAATCAGTGTACTGCCGATGACCCAGTCTGGGCAGCTGGCTCACCTTCGCTCAGTGACGCCACTTATTCCGAATATAATTAACTTTATGGGAGATAGCATAATGGTTCAGGAATAAGAGAGTAATATTAGTGCTTAGTTGAATGTGACAGATTAATCATTTAAGGGTCCGAAGTTAGAGCCTCACCAAAAGCAAGATTTTCTTCTGTGCATTCCTTCCAAGAGAGATAATTCGAGTTAGTGGCAAGCAATCTTCTATTTTTTCTGTGGTTTCAAGTACTTTAAGATTACACCAGTAATTATTTGCATGTATGCTGAAAAACATTTCAGTTGTTGATGAGATTTATGAAGATTTTAATTCATCTCTACATTTATATCAGCAAGCGCCGTATCCGCTTGAACTCATCAAGGTTACCCGGATCTACAAACGTTACTGACCTCATTCAGAAGTTGGAGCTGCAAGGTATGATTCTGTAACAACTTGAGCCGCCTGAATTTGCGGATCTCGAACGTTTGTCGATCTATATGACGCTTCTCTAGTTGAGTTTCGGCATCGCGATGTTGCTGCTGCAAGTTTTCCTTCTGGCTCCTCATGTCCTCCTCGCGCAGACGCTTCGAAGCTGCCGTTGAGTCCTACGAAAGTGCGGTGAACTTAGTATGTGGATCCATGAACAGTGTGGAATGAGACAAGGTCTAGTCCTAGGGTCCCCAATTTTTTTGGCAGGAGTTTCTACTGTTCTGACACACCAAGCAATTATGGTTCCAAAAACATGCAAAATCAATACATGTTCAATGACTGTTGTGTAGACTAAATTGAGAAGAGTAAATATAACATGTCTTATAAGCTATTTCTACTCAAACATCGCAAAAGAATATGATGAAGAACTTTTTCAAGGTTCACATCTATAAAAAACTGTCAAACTCACTCGTTTCCACTGTTCTTTCGTCTGCTTGTAGTCCCGGCTTTGCATGGAGCGGAAGTTTCGGACATCGTTCTCGCGATCCTGGTCCAACAACTTCATCTTTTTGCGCTCGAGGTATTGCGCATTTCGTTGCTGCAGTCATGAAAATATAAATATGTAGTGCGTCAAATGGTCAACAAATCTACAGGAGGGCTGAACAACAATTATTAAGAGATATGTCATGTTTGGCCAACATGAAATGTCTGGTGTAGGGGAGTATGATGAATGAAGTGATAGGCAATACAATTAATCAACTAATAAGCCACAGAATGGCATGGCATGAATATGAATGGCATGGTTTCATCGGTGAAATGAGATTGTTTCACAGAAATTTGAAAATCCTGTGTTCACAATAAAACAAGTCTACAGCAATGGAAGAAAAGTTGCCAATGTAATAAGAAATTACATAATAACGTTCCATATACACATTCCATATACAACAGGAAATGTTCCTGTTTACTAAAGCAATATATTCGTTAGCAATAGGTCAGCACCCTACAAGAACTAGTATATATAGAAATGTTTGTTGACAATTTTAGAGGTTGTGAATATACTGGGGTCTGTTTATTAACATCGCATTAGTGTAAATAAAATGAAATGAAATTTAATTGATTTACAGTGTCATTTTAACACATGGCTATCAATGACACTTAAGTTTTACTGTTACTATGATTAACTAGGAAAACAGTTAAAAATCGAACTGGGTAATAAGTGATTCGAAAATAAATGAGACATACATACAGTATGATCACAGATGGAGGGGATAAGACTAAAAATATAACGCACTGTGGCACAGTGTCAGACATAAAATCACGCTGTAAAACTATGTTAAATATCACGAGGAATATACAACAGATAAGACGATTACGTAGTATTGCATTATAAAATAATCCAGGTAAAACAATCACATGGCCAAGGGATGAAACATGGTAAAGATCTAGAGAGATTGGGGCTGCGATATGTATGTATGTAACAATTAGCGGGGTTAACCCCCTTGTATGAGTTATTATTGGCCCCTTTACAGAGCTAGCCTGTGGTTCACATGACAAAAGAATAAGTCTCAGTGATAAGTGTGCGGGAAAACGACGTCATGAAAACTACCAAGTTAGTTGACCTCCGTCTATTCAAGCCACTGGTTCCAAACGCATTCTGACAGTCTACATATGCCGCACGCTTCAAGCTGAATCTGTGAGAGTTGAAGATTATTTACGACGAGGTGACGAGATAGAGGAGAGGTTAGCACCACGGAGAGGATCCGAAATGGAGCAACGTCAGCACGAGGAAGCCCTTATGACACCATGGGACGACAGGGTTTAAAGGAATTGAAGCGCTTTTTCTCGAGACGTGCTACGGGTCGTAAACTGGTTAGACCGAGATCCGGGGTCATCTGGACTCAATTCTAGTGAGATAACCGCTACATTGTCATTGTTCCCCTTATAATACAACATTGATAGACTGCAAGTATCTGCCAATAAAGGCTCTCGGATACATTTACAATAAAATGTTTTCGGCAGCTATTCAGCGCATATACAATACCTTCCACAGTCGCATACCACCCTGCCGAGGATAATTTCGAGCATCTACCCATTTCGGAGACGGGTTTACTCCAGCAAGTGGGGATAAATGACTTGCTGAGAATCATAGCAGAAAAATTGACTGGTGGGAGGTTTCGAACCTGCGACCTTTCAGTTACGAGTCCAGTGTTCCTACCCCTCGATTAACCGCTCTCCTTTCCCCGATGAAGCCGCAATTCAGTCTACTTTTATAGTAATTCACTCGGTTCGACCAAGAATCTCAGCAGTACAATACGAGTCTTACCCGTTTGTCGAGTTCTTGCTGGTGACGCGCCTTCATCTTCTCCAACTCGCGGGTAAATGTGATTCGTAAATTCTCGTATTCCTTGTCAAGTTTCTGCTTGTGTTCTTCCATCTCGCCCTTGAACTTGCTCTCCATCTGTCGATAAAATGTCGAATGTACACCATACGCATGGCATTAACCAATCAATGATCAATTAAATATCAAAAGGATGTGTGCTTGTCTGTATACAATGTACACGATTGTACATACACTGTACGTTGTACACTGCACACAAATCTGTGTAAACACCTGGCTGGTAGCGAAAAAATTTATGTTGTTCATAAGTTTATTCTCAATGTGAGCATTGTTTTAAAATATATCTACGGCAAAATATGCTGCAATAATGAAATAAAACAAGTTTTTTATTGAAGTCTATATGCTATCGACAGTAATAAGTAATAAAATAAAATCTGAAAAATCAATCTATTCTGTAATTTCCATTAAGATATTGGAAAAGTTTCACAGTATGTTTTTGCATGAAAAGTCAAACTCACACTTCGAGATCTGTACGTTTTTGCATGAAAAGTCAAACCCACACTTCGAAATGTGTAACCCATGAGGCAAATGCCATTTCCCTCAAAGATGCGACCCATGACCTAATTAATGATCGGAAGAGTGTTTAGCAGACGATTTTTCAAATTATCCCCATCGACGTAAACCGTAGCTGTAAACATTTCGCCGAGCCTGTTTGTCCGAAACGACGGCCACGATCGTAAACGATGCTTACGTTCTGGAGCTGCTTCTGATGCTGACGCCGCATGCGCTTGTAGCCGGTGAACTGTTCCTGCATCTCGTTGTCGTGTTCGTGCTCCTTGATCTGTTTCGTGACGATCGACGTCGTACGGATGGTGGCGAAGTTGCCGCGATCCACGCTGCGTCCGCCGCTCGTGCTGGACGGCTGCAAGCGGACACGCGACACAACGCGACTTAAACACCGGCGATCCGGTACGACGCAGAGTTACGTTTCTCCTCCATGCCGTTAAATCGAGTTTTTTCCCAACTAATACTGTGATATAAGTGTATTTGTGACTGTATTGCTATTCCTATGGTGGCCAAACCACACCGAATCCGGCAATTACATGGACAAGTGACCATTTGTAGATGACCAGTAACCTGGCCAATTCAGTTTCGTTATCCCCTCGTGGGCAGGCAAAATGAATACTGGCAGAAGCGGGAAATGTGAACAATGAAATATCCTCATATACATGGTCTCGCAACTCCGGAACGAGAACCACAGAAACAGGTTTTAATATCAACCGATGCATGTTCGCCAATCCATTAATTTGCGAAAATTTCAAGATTAGCAATCCTGGCAAAAACTTTTCGCATTCACAATAATGCAAATATTTTCTCGTATATGCTGACAAGTGAAACGATAATGTGAAGTAATATACGCAAATTCTTCAAATACCATTCGGGAAACACTTTTGATTCAGTCCCTCTTTAAGTTTTAAACTTGCAAAATATATTTTGCAAAAATTAAATTTAAAAATGCCGATTCTCAAAAAAGGTATATTCAATTACAATTATTAGATCAAAGCGATTCTTTTTAATTTTTTAATACCAGCTATTAGAAAATTTCACGATATTGGATGATATTAGAAATGGAATTGAGGATAAAAACTGATAGATATTCAACCAAAAATGTATATTTATGTATATTAGATGGATAAATACATGGGCAATTGATGTGGTTGAATGACCATCGTGACCTTGGTCGTGTTTGCTTTAACAAACCTGCGTGTAAACTGAAGTCGACAATAACCATGCAGTAATTTTACGAAAATCACGGACACGTAGAAATAGTGGCTGGTATTAGCGATTATTGCAAAATACAAAAACAAGCAAAAAGGTCCCCCAAGTAGAAGTGAACATTGATATGGTGCGAAACCAAGCTTAACCAAGAAATTGACTGATGACAGAGGATACATTGCCGCATATGTGAGTCACATGTGAGCAAAATCGTAATATTTGTTGGTTAGATTATGTAGGGGGGATAATTAACGAATAAAAAATATAAAGTAACATGTAGGAAAATTTGTGCAGTTACATCAAGATGTGGTAAAGATGGCGTTAACGGTCGGCTGATGTTTAAACCCGATGTTAGTATAGAGCAACTGGGTACAACGAAGAGAGAAAGCGTGTATTGTGGAAGTGTTTGAAATTCGGACTTGACACTTCTGATGCGTCCGAAAAAATAGTAGTCAACATGCAAAATAACGATAAAAAAACAATCATGCAGGGCGAAAAAAATTGGGGCGTTCCACGAGGAAGTAGGAACGACATTGAAATGCATAAAAAGGACGGACAGAGAGGTACACACTGAATGGGAGGCATGCGTATGGGTACCTTTCTGGGAGGGATGGGGGGTGGGCTATCGAGCTGATCAGGCTGTCTCAGGTAGGGCACGGCAGAAGAGTAAGCGCCTGCTACGTACACCTGGGTAGTGCTTGACGGTGTGAGTATGATTGTTGGTGCGTTGGTTATGTTGGTATGTTAACTAATGTCTGGATGTTGGTTGATGGGGGTGGTTTGGCGCGTCGCGGATATGTTGGTATGTTGGTTATTGCGAGTGTATTGGTAATTATTGGCGCGTTGACTCTTGTTGGTATGTTGGTTTTTCTTCGGTGTTGGTGTTCGTAACGGTGTGTTGGGAAATGTTGGTGTATCGATCGATGTTGATACTTTACAGTCAGTGTGTAGGATAGAGTTGGTGTAATAGCTGTTGTGGGTACATTGCTGTCAGTGTGTTGGAAATTGTTGGCGTATTATTACTGGTTGGATGGACACAGTTGGTGTGATAGCTGTTGTTGGTACAATATTGCCAGTATGTCGGAAAATTTTGACGTATTATTACAGGTTGGATGGATATAGTTGGTGTGATAGCTGTTGGTACATTATTGCCAGTGTGTTGGAAATTGTTGGTGTATTATTACTGGTTGGATGGATATAGTTGGTGTGATAGGTGTTGGTACATTATTGTCAGTGTGTTGGAAGTTGTTGGTGTATTATTACTGGTTGGATGGACACATTTTGTGTGATAGCTGTTGTTGGTACATTATTGTCAGTGTTGGAAATTGTTGGTGCATTATTACTGGTTATATGGACAGTTGGTATGATACGTGTGGGAGATACGCGAAGCCTGGTCAATCCTTCACTGGAGTCAGTAAAATAATAGGTTTCTGCTTTATGATTCATAAAGCATGGACGCGATGAGGTTCAAGATGTTAATGCAATGAACGGGATGTGTCACAGCATGTCCAATTGACCCTGCCACACCGTACAACAATTGCCCCTGCCTACCTGCCATTATTGGATCGTTAATAAGTCACGATAGGTATAGACCCATGACTATAAGAAATATATAAGTATAAACTCTCATAGAAAGACCCAGTACCTGATATGGCTACAAGTCATGTTTAGAAGTCCCTCACCATTTCCTGACCCCCCTGCAGTGCAGTATGGGTTCTTAAATGTTTTTCTCCCCCACCATGAGTCAAGCAGATTGCTACTGCTATGGCCCATTAAAATATTTTGTTAACATTACATCATCAATTCGTAAGACTCGCGTTAACAATTAACACCATTAGTGACTTCATGTCAACCTGCCAAGAGCACATAACCCACAACTAGTTCAGTTTGAAAACAGTTGAAGTACAGCACACGACCCCCAGTACAGTATAAGGATAACCAGTATACTACACCGAACCACAGTACCATATTCCGCCCCAACCATAATACCGTAGCATCTATACTCACACTGCGATCTCGATGAGTGAGGGATGTAACCGTATCAACCGTGCCCCCACCCGTGGCCCCTGTCACGCTGCTGATGCTATTCATCGTGTTTGACTGGCTGTTGAAGATCCCCTGGACATTCTGCTCGCTCGAGATGCTGTTCGATTTACTGCTGTCACCGAGGCTTAAATCATCCTAGAAACACGGACGGATGGACGAATGAACGGATGGACGGACGGACGCGACTACTATCAAACATGTAGATGAGGATTGCCATAGTGGCCAATCATAAAATACGTAAACAAGAAACACGTGATATACTAATGAAGAAACACGAACTTTATATACCACAGTTTAAAGCCATTTGCGCTGTTTACGCAATAACGACAGATGGCGAGTGGTTATAAAAGGCAGCAGTTCCGCATTTGGAAACAGGATGTTACACTAGTACAGGAACCGTCGAGAAGCGACCCTCTGTGGAATGAAGGTAGAACAAAGGTCAAGGTCAAAGCTGAAAGATGCGATTTATGAGTGACGCGTACCTGGGACGAGTCGTCCCCTGTGATTTCATCCGGCGGCCCGTTACATATGAGCCTCTCTTTGTCCTGGCTCTCGAACATCAGGATCTTCTTCATTCGCCGGTACTGCAAGTGGTCGAGCTCGCGCACGGCGTTCTTCGTGCGCACGATCAGATCGAGGATAACTGTCTCTGGGCGCTCGATCGTGATGAACTGGTGCTGCGGACGGAGTTAAAAATGGTATGAGCGACATTCGTCTTCGACACTCTCAAAGTAGGAATGACAGCTTGCCGAATGGCGGTTTGTAACATTGTCATTGGAGAAGGCAGCTCTAACGGTACAGTTGGTGATGATGATGGTACAGTTAGTGACGATGATGGTACAGTTGGTGATGATGATGGTACAGTTAGTAATGATGATGGTACAGTCAGTGATGATGATGGCACAGTTAGTGATGATGATGGTACAGTTAGTGATGATGATGGTACAGTTGGTGATGATGATGGTACAGTTAGTAATGATGATGGTACAGTCAGTGATGATGATGGCACAGTTAGTGATGATGATGGTACAGTTAGTGATGATGATGGTACAGTTGGTGATGATGATGGTACAGTTAGTAATGATGATGGTACAGTCAGTGATGATGATGGCACAGT
>WURV02228132.1:0-10083 GCA_011762755.2 Epimenia babai | reverse complement strand
GTGAGCCTGCAGTGGACTACGCTAACAGGGGGGGAGTTTGCAGGAGGTTCCGGACACATCGGGCAGGTCGTAGATGCCGACGCTGTCGATCATATCGTCGCTGACCCAGCCGAGGAGGGTCTGGAACAGGCCGGGCTTGTTGTCGCCGCTGACCAGCCGGTTGTTCTGATCGTATTGCTCGCCATCGCCCAGGCGCTGGATGTTGCCGTCACGGTCCAGGTGGATGAACAGCAGAATCTGTTCGCCAACCTCGAGGGTGATGCTGATGGAGGAAATCTCGTCGCGTTCAATCATGCGTGTCGTCTGGTGAAGTCCCGAACGAGCCGTGCATCCGGCCCGCCTGCCGCCGGCAGGGTGGCGTAGTACGGGATTCCGTGTGATCCCGCCGCCACCGGTCGGAGTGAATCACGCGGACTCGTGGCGTGCAACCGCAACCCGCGCTGTGCGAGATGGGTGATTCCCGTTGACCCTGTGTGGGCGATAGCCCAGGATGACTGGTCGGCATATGTTGGCTCCCCGGCACCCGTTGGACCCTCGCCAGCCCTGTTACTGGGGCGGCCCGCGGCCATGAGCAAGCAACCCCATCTGTTCGGAGACCGGGCTGTCGCTGCCGGTTTCGTGACCGCGCAACAGGTCCGCCAGGCACTCGCGGAGCAGGACGCCCGTCTCGCGCAGCGCAAGCTGACGATGCTCGGCGAATTGCTCGTCGAGAGCGGCATGATGACGCCCTCTCAGGTGCTGCACGTGCTGACTGCACAGGGAATCCGCGTCTACGCCAGTGCCCGCGGCCGCCAGTACAACATTCCCGACGCCGACCCCGGCGCCGAGTACCGCTGCACGTCAGACGGATCGGCGTTGAAGCCGCTGGAACCGGGCAACGCACGCAAAGTCTCGGTGGACGGGCTACTCCATCGGCAGATGGTGGCCCGCAACGGCAAGAACGGTTCGGCCCGCCGGGCCACTCGTGTGCAGATGGCGCCAGCGAGCACGAGCGGACAACAGGTTGCTGGCAGCCAGCCATCTGCTCCCGCTGGCCGCAAGCAGACCGGGCGCCTGGATCGCCCGGCGATTCCGCGTGGCCCGGGCGGCACGCCAGGCACGAGTCCGCCCGTTCACGCCGATCAACTCAAGGCCGCCACCCGGATGCTGAGCAAGCCCGAGGTGGAGGAGAAGCAGGCGGCTGCGACCACATCACCAGCTGTCACATCACCAGCTGTCGGTGCAGGCACGAAGTTCCCGTCGCTGGACGACACCCGCACCATCGAGCCGCCGACCGAGGTCGGGGAACAGAGTCTGAAGGACGACTCGGGCAGCGGTGGCGTGATGCTGCCACCCCCAACCGAAAGCCAGGAAGCCGCCGCAGCGGTTGACGGGGATCGCACGTCGCTGTGGATCAGCGGCGACCTCGAAGAAGCCCCGACGATTGACGTCACCCGGCTCGCGGCGAAGTCCAACGCCAGTACCGACGCGCAGCCGCAGCCCGATACCGACGAGATCTTCGGCGCCGACGATGAGGCTGCCCGCGTCTTCGGTGCCGGTGGCGAAGCGGCTGTGGGTGAGCTCGGCGGCGACATCGCTGACCCCGACGACACCGTTGCCGACGTCCGCCCCGACATCGCGCAGGCTCGCGAGAACGAGGCTGCCGACCAGCTCGATGCCGACCTGTCCGCGTCGCAATCCGGCTCGGTGAACTACTTCCGGTTCGCCGACGCGATGAAGCAGATGGACAAGGGCGGCGCACCGCTGCATTCCGACGTGCAGGTGCCATTCAAGTCGGACGTCGAGATCGCGGCGCATCCGCCGGCACATTCCGACGTGGAACTGGAGAGCCTGACGTTCGGTTCGGAAGGCGCCGACATCATCGCGCCGGAGTCCGGTGCGGCGACGGGCGACGGCGAAGCCGATGGCGACGAGACCGCCGCGAAGCCGGCTACGACGGGGTGGGACGACACCGTCCATGACGAGCCGCCCGCGGAGTCGGTTCCCGGGTCGCCCGACGAAGAGACAGACCTGCCGCAAGCGACCGATCCGGCCGCGTTCGCCGGCGAGACGATCCATCACGACTTTCAGGGCGGCGATCCGTGGAAGCAGGCACTGGCTGGCCTGGAACCACCGGCGCAGACCGACGACGAAGCCGGCGCAGCCGCTGCCGCAGCCGCGATGAGCCCGCAGCAGCTCTACGGCGACACGCAGGTGGATGGTGTCAGCCCGGACGACGTCAAGGCTGCCGTTGCTGCGAGCGAACAGCGCAAGGCCGAGGAGGGGCTGGATTCGGGTTCGGCGAGCGATACTCGCAACATGGCCGAGACGAGCATCACCGAGTTCGTCGCGCGCGGGGATCTGGACAAGATTCTCGACTCCAGCGAGCGAGTGATCAGCGCCGACGAAGCGCGCGAGTTGCTCAAGCGGTCCGCGTCCAGTGACGACGACGTGCTGGAATCGCTGGACTCCGCCGACGACGTTTCGGAACTCGAATTCGCCGACGAGACGGCAATCATCGAAGCGGCCAATGCGGCGCCCGCAGTTGACCAATCCGATCAGTCCGGTCCGACGGATGGGGCCGATGGCAGTTCCGACGGCAGCGGTTCGAGCAGTGGGGCAGCGCTCGTGGATTCGGGCCAGGTGCGCAAGCGCGAGAAGACGCGATTCCGCAACCTCGTCTCCGACGTGAATCTGAAATCGTTGCCGAAAGACATCGGTACTGCTCCCGGAACGCCCGCGGACCAGCCACCAGCAGAGTTCGATGAGGCAGATGAAACGGCTGCAGTCTTCGACGATACGCAGGTGGATCTGGCGGCTGTCGGCGACAAGACCGAAGTGAAGGAAGCCGTCCCGCCGGGGTTCGTTTCCGACGTCGAAGTCCCCAGCTTGCCGGCCGACCTTGCCGCGCTGGATGACAAGCCGATGGTGTCCGACGTCAACCTGCAGTCGCTCCCGGCAGACCTCGGCGCGCCGCGCGATCAGTTGCCGCCGGAGATAGCCGACGAGCCGATCGATCCGGACAATCTGGAGCCGGCGGCCAATGCCAGGCCTCCCGAACGAACCGGTCGCGCCGCGATGGTGTCGGACGTGGAACTGGGTGCGTTCAAGATGCCGGAAGCGGATGCGGCCGATACCGGCGAGCCGGCTGCCGTCAGTGACGATTCCGCCGACTATTACAACGCGGATGACGACGAGACGATCGTCGACGAAGCCGGCGTGCCGATGCCGTCTGAGGCGGCCTTCCAGCGCTCGCCGTCGGGTCGCAACTGGGCGACCCCGCCGATGCCGGGCACGGATGAGCCGACCGGGTCGTCTGCATCCGACAAGCTGCCTACGGTAGATATGGCCGCGCTGCAGGCGTTGCCCAGCGATACAGACGATGACGGCACGGGCACCCGTGTGATCGAAAGCGTGCCCGACTCCGCCGACGACGGTGACGAAGCGGCTGGCGCCGACGATGATGCTGCTGCCCTGGCTGCCGCGACGCTCGACCGCATTCGGGAAGCGGTCACGTCAGTCGACATCAAGAAGCCCGATGACGCTGGCGATGACGACGACACTATCGTGGACGAGGCGCTCGGCAGCCCGCAGGACTCTAACAGCTCTGACAGCTCTGACAGCTCTGACAGCCCCGAGGGCGACAAGCCGGCTACCGGGCTGACGGTCAAGGATCCGCTTAAGGGTCGTCGCAAGTACGAGCCGAAGTCGACCCGTGTGATCAACCGGCCGTCGCTCACGGATACGCAGGCCGTGCGTCGCGACGAGATCGGGTCGCCCGAACTCATTTCGCCGTCCGAGGTCGAGAAGACGACGTCGTCCGACTTCGTCGAACTCGTTGATCTCCCGTCGGAGTACGAGGACGTGCAGGCCGCCAACGCGATGAACGAGCCGGAGGAAGACGCCGGCGACTCGGGTTCGTACGCGTTGATCGACAACGAAACGCGCTTCCTCGCGCCCGATCATTCCGCGCCGGACTTTGACCTGGTGCCGCACGGTCAGGTGCCGGATGCCGCTGCCGCCACCAATGACGCCGTGACGTCGCCAGCATCCGCGCCGGCAGCCCCGCCAGCGAGTGCCAGCGCGAGCGACGGGGACGGCTGAGGCACACCGGGGGCCAAGGCAGACTCTGACGACGAGTGGAATTCGCCGCCGGTCGACACCGACCGGTGGGACGCGCAGATGGGCCTCGCATCGAGCTCCGAAGCCGACGCGCCGGTCCCGCCGATGCAGCGCGTGCAGGAAGCCCGCATCCAGGATGCGCCACCCGAGCGTCGTGCGAAACCTGCCGGTGGCCCGGTCAACTTCAAGACCGAGGAACGCTTCGGGCGCGCGGTGCTGCGCGAGAAGTTGGTAGATCCCGACCGGCTCGATCACATCTGGCAGCAGTACCTCGAAACCGCCCGCGAAGGTGGTGAGCCGACGCGCCTCGGCGACGAACTGGTCGCGCAGGATCTGATGGAGGAAGAGGAAGCCCGCGACCTGTACCAACAGCTCGAATCTGGCGCGATGACGGTGCCGCCGCGCATCGATATCGAACGCGAAGAGATGCTCGGCCGCCGAGTACTCGATGAAGGCAAGGCCGACCCGGCGTCCGTCGACGCGGCCTGGCGCGAGTTTGTCGATCGTGCGCGTCACGGCGAGAGCCTGTCGTTTGCCGGGCTGATGCTTGAACGCGGCGTGGTCGATCAGTCCGTGCTCGACGAATACGAGGTCAGCACGCGCCCGTCCGATGAAGACCTGCCGGTGATCGAGTCGTTCTTCGACGACATCTCGATGGACAAGCTCGAAGTACCGGATTCGTTGTCGGATGACGACGCCGACATGCTGGCCTCGGACATTTTCGACGTGTCCGCCTTCAAGGCTTCGATGGGCGAAACCGGCGCCAGCGCCTCTGGAACCGACGACCCGTTCGCGTTCGAAGCCCAACCGCTCGACGACCTCGCTGACGAGCCCGGGGCGGACGAAGTCGGTGATAGCGGTGTCGTCTCGCCGACTGGATCGGCGATGCACGTCTCGGACGATGAACTCGCCGCGATCTCCAATGCCGCGCCGGCCAACGCGGCCCCACCAGCGGTAGCTCCGCACCAACCGTTCGGAACGCCACCGCGCCTCGACGCCGAAGCCAGTTCGAGCGCTAGCGCCAGCAGCTACGACGCAACTGACGCCGCCGGTATCGCCGAACCGCAGTTGCCGCAGGCCGCACACAAGATTCCGCCCACCGCCTGGCCGCTCGCCAGCCTGCCGAACCCCGCCGAGTTGCGGGCGATGCTGCCGCATATTGACCGGGAAGCGCGCATCGCGTTGCTCGCGGCCTTGATGTTGATTACCCAGACCCACCAGCAGAACGGCTGATGCCCGACCGGCACTCCGTCGCCCGTCGCGCCATCATCGCGTTGCTCGCCCTCGCGATCACGGCACCCGTCTGGCTCGGCGCGTGGCAGGCAATCGGCCGACTCGTGGAAGCGGGCGGCAACCCCGGACGTGATATCGCAATCCCGCTCGGTCGCTGGTTCGCATCCGCGACCACCGCCCTGGCGGCCGGCCTGTTGTCCCTCGTGTTCGCGATCCCGATGGTGCGCGTACTCGGCGTACCGCTCACGCGACAGGCGAACTATCAGACGCGCGCGGCCCGTGGGCTGCTGGGCGGGTTGTCGGTCGTTTCGTTGATCGTGCCCGCGTTCGTCATCGGACGCGGCCTGATGGCCGTGGCCGTGCAACTCGGCTACCCGTTTCTCTTCGTCCCGGTCTTTGCGGCGGGCCAGACGAGCGACCCGATCGCCGGCGCAGTCGGGGTGGCCATCGTCGGCGCGCTCGCTGGGTGGCCGTTGACGGCCTGGCTGCTCCTCGTCGCGAGACGTGCCCGCCGCGCTGGCGAAGCGGAAGCGTTGCTGGCGGTGCCCGCCGCTTCGACAGTGGCACGCCGCCGGTTGGCCGCTCGCGTAGAGTTCGCCCGGTACGCGCCGTACGCGGCGATGGCGGTGGCACTCGTGGCACTGCGAACATTCCTCGACAGCGCAACACCATCGTTGCTCGGGCAACGATCGTTCGCCCGGGAAATCATGGTCGAGATGAACCTGATGGATGGCGGCGTCGGACCTGCGTCGCTGCTGACCGCACTCTGCGCCGCGGCGTTGACGGTCCCCCTGGTCGTGGTCGCACTTGTCACGGCGCATCGGGTGGGTCTGGTTGGCGCTGCCACGGCGGGCTCGAGAGCGATCGCGTCATCTCGAGGGACGCGTGCGTGGGCGTGGATCGGCTGGATCACTTTGCTGTTCGTCGGCATCGCGCTGCCGCTGATCGCACTTGCGCGAGCCCCACACGCGCCGATCCCGTGGCAGACCATCCTCGTCGAACGACGAGACGCGCTGGTCGGATCTCTCTGGTTGGCTGGCTGGACTGCAGCTGTGGCGTCAGTACTCGGCGTCTGGCTGGCGGTTCTGTCGTCGCGAGAACGGTCGGCGCGCTGGAGGGCCCTGCTCTGGATGGCGCCGGGCATTGCCTTCGCCTGGCCAACCTACGCGTCAGCATTCGGATTGCTCGCGATTGACCTGCCAGCCAGTACACCAGACGGGCTGCGTCGCGCGTTCGATCTCGGCCGGCTGGTTGCAGGCTCGGCGTGCCGCTACAGTCTCGTCGCGATGTTGGCCGCGTCGATCGCGATGCGCCGAGTATCGCCGTCGGAAACGGATGCCGCCCTCGCGGCCGGTTTGCATCCGATCACTCGTTGGCGGGTGCTGCACATGCGTCGGCAACTGCACGCGGCATTCGCTGCGGGCGGATGCGTCGGCCTCCTGGCGCTGGTGGAGCGCGAAACGGCCGAGGTTGTTTTCGTGCCCGGGTTTGACACGATCACTGCCTGCGTCTTCCGTCTTCTCCACACCGGCACCGACTCGGTTGTGCTCGGCCTCCTGCTGATGACACTCGGAAGCGTTACCCTGGTTCTCGGTCTCGGTGGGATGTTGCTGCCTGTTCTACTCCGTTCGCGCAATGCCTGACGCCGCCCCACATGAACAACCGGGCGAACGCTCAGGCGGGCATCGCGGACCGGCAATCACGCTTTCGTCGGTGACCGTTGATGGCATTCTCGCTGACGTCACGGCCACGTTCCCCGCCAGCAGCGCGACCGCCATCATCGGGCCGTCCGGCGCGGGCAAGACCACGTTGCTGCGAACACTGGCAGGTTTCGTCGCGCCGACCCACGGCACGCTGAGACTCGGTGACCGGCACGCCGCGGCCGACGGGGTAACTCACCTACCGCCCGCTGCCCGCAGCCTGGGATACCTCCCGCAGGATCTCGGGCTATGGGATCACTTGCCAGCGTGCGCTCATCTGCAACTGGTGCTGGCCGCTGCGCGGCCCGGCTTGACTCGTGCCGACCGCAACGAAGTCGTGCACCAGATGCTCGAACGCATGGGCCTGGCTGCGATTGCCACCCGCCGAGCCGGCCTCCTCTCCGGCGGAGAACGGCGGCGCCTCGCGCTGGGGCGCGCGCTGATTCCCGGACCGGCGTTGATCCTGCTGGACGAGCCGTTCAGTGGTGTGGACTACGAACTCCGCGACACACTGCTCGAATTGCTCGCCCCGGCGGCAGCCGACGACGCTGGCGGAACGCCAACGCTGATCACGGTGTCACATGTTCGCGAAGAAACACTGCACCTCGCCCGACAGGTGGTCGTCCTGACTGCCGGCCGCATCGTCGAACAGGGCAGCCTCGACGCCATCCAGTCCGACCCGCAGTCACCCTTCGCCCGCCGCTTCTTCCGCTGATACGGAGCCGCGGCATTGGGGGGCTTCCCGAACAGAAGACGATCGATACCCGGCAATTCGGCCAGAAGCTCCTCACCGTCATGGAGACAATCGCTGAACAAGTGGATGCCAATGATGTGGAACGACACAATGCGGATGAACGGCAACTGGCGTGAAGACTCTGGAGGGGTGATGGCCGTGTTCCGGTTGCTGGTGATTGCGTGCGTACTCGGTTCCACCATGGGCGTCCCCGGAGTGATAGTCGCGGCACAGGATGGCGGCGACGCCGAACCGGCACCAGCGCCGGATGGGCAGGCCGCGCAACCGGCGCGCTGGCGTAGTGCGCTCTATCCGAACGACTGGACGCCAGCACATACCGACGACGAAGGACGCTTCTTGCACGATTTCTCGTACGCCGGCTTTGCCATGGGCGAACAGCCGATCCCGGATGTTCCTGCGGGCGAGACGATCAACGTCGACGGACTGGATGCCACCGGCAAGACTGACTGCGCGCAGACGATCCAGGCCGCGCTGGATGCAGCCGGTGCTTCGGGAGGTGGGGTGGTGCAACTGCCAGCCGGCACCTTCCGCCTGACTCCGCCGGATGGTGCGAAGGGCTGCCTGCTGATGCGTCACTCCGGCGTTGTGCTGCGCGGCGCCGGCGCGGGCGAGACGAAGCTGTTCTGTGCCCACCCGGCAATGCGCAACAAAGCGGTGGTCGTCATTGGAAACGGGACCTGGTCGCGCACTGTCGGAGACCCGATCGCAATTCGCGGCGACCTGCCGAATCGATCGACTGTGATCCCACTGGACGCCGTCGAGGGCCTGGCTGTCAACGACTGGCTCGTCCTGCGGGCAGACGTAACGGAGGCGTTCATCAACCAGCACGGCATGGAGGGCTGGTGGCAGACCCGCCTGGCGGGGCCGATGGTCTATCGCAGGGTCACCGCCATCAACGCCGCAGCGAAGACGATCATGATCGACATTCCGACGCGCTATCCGCTGCTGGCACGTGACAACGCCCGGGTGCACCAGACCACGCCGCACATCACGATGGTCGGCATTGAAGATCTCTCGATCGGTATGGCGGCCAACACAGGCGACGCATTCGGCGACAACGACTACCGGACCGACGGCACCGGTGCGCACGCCGTCCACTCGTCGCACCTGATCTCTGTGCACCACGTGGTCGACGGCTGGATTCGCCGCGTGCACTCGTTCCGGCCTGTGGGCAACACACGGAACTGGCACATGCAGTCCAACGGCATCCGCCTGCAGATGTGCCGCAACGTGACCGTCTCCGATTGCGTGATCGAACATCCGCAGTACGAAGGCGGAGGCGGCAACGGATACGGCTACATCCTCCGTGGCAACGACTGCCTGATCACGCGCTGCCGGGCGACCAGTTGCCGGCATGCGTACGACTTCAAGTCGATGTGTACGTCCGGCAACGTCGTGCACCGCAGTTCCAGCAAGGCACCGCGCCTCTCGACAGACTTCCACATGCATCTCAGCATGGCGAATCTCTTTGACTGCATGACGATGGATGGCGACCTGCTGGAGGCGAAGGTTCGCCCGTACGGCACGATCAAACATGGCCACGCCACCACCCAGAGCGTGTTCTGGAACAGTCGTGGACAGTCCGGCTTCCGCGGCGGCCGCACGCTGGTGATCTCTCGCCAGTTCGGCCACGGCTATGTGATCGGCACCAGCGGCCCGGTGAGCGGGGTCTCGACGAAACCGCTCCGCGACTCCGGCCGCGATACGGCACCGGAAGACTTCGTGGAAGGGGTGGGCCGCGGTGAGACGTTGCAACCGCAGTCGTTGTACGAGGATCAACTCGCGCGCCGGATCGCTCGCGCCGGTAGCACGGACGACTCCGGAACCGGGCAGGACTGACGGGATCCGCAGCCCGGACGCAGCGCTGTCTGGCGCGGATCGCAATGGCAGATTATGGTGGTTCGATCGTGTCCCCGACGGAGAAGCGGAATGGCCGAAGCCAGCATTCGCATCATCGAGATGCTGCACCGACAGGTTGCGGACCTCGCGCGGCGTGCCGGGCTGAAGATCCCCATGCCCGCCACCGACGAGGAAATTGACGACGCGCAAGCCGCGTTGGCCGGGCGCATCCCGCCGTCGTACTGCCGGTTGCTGCGTTTGCAGAACGGCTGGCCGAAGGTCTGGCAGGGCTTCTGGCTGGCCAGCACGAGTGGTCTGCAGGGGAAGAGCAAGTCAATCGCACGGTTGCGCAAGATGTGGTGGCGCGCTCACGGCATTGACGTCACCGACGCTGCCGCGTGCGCTGCCTACGAAGCCGGCGAGGGCGACCTGGTGCCATGGCGCCACATCGTGTGT
>WURV02228121.1:0-10083 GCA_011762755.2 Epimenia babai | reverse complement strand
AATTCTATTTGATTTCTAGTGCCCTCCCAATACATGTCAATCAAAGACTCCTTACAAACTTATGGTTACTATGACTAGTTTTACAGCGTTGAGTTTTCTATGACTATCATCAGCTCACGTGGCGTACAGCGACTCTCCTCTCAGTGGTATCCGTTCTGGAAGTTGGTAGCGATGATCTGCGTGGCGAGTTGGAAGCCGTTGGGTTGCGGGCTAGTGGCCTGAATATAGCCGATTTCCTGGGTCGAGCCGTACATCTCCATGGGCGAGGGGCTAGTCGGAGGGAATATACGCCCGTTCGTGATGGGTGAGGTAGCAGGAGCGAACTGGTAGTTGTTTAACATGGCAGCTGTGGAAGAGGTGATTAATATGGCTACATGCGGTATGTGAGCGGATGACAGTATGGGAAGTTATTTACAGGTACATTTGGGTAAATTGACAATTTTTACCTTTTTATAGGTTTTATTTACCTTTGTACAGTAAACAAGTAGAGGAAGTATCATGTAGTTTTTATAATCGTATTGAAAGCAATAGAATTTCAAATTTTTGGTAAGTAACTTGTGTGTATATATATGCATGTGTTTATATATATGCTACTGTAATAGTTAAAGTGAATATTCAAATACCATCACAACCTTCATCATCGTTAACTTGCAGATCAAAGATGGATAATGAAGGGTATGTATTGAATAAGTTCAAGACTTCAGGCATCTTTCAACATTTATATACTATTCAACCATTAAACCATGTAAAATTGTACTTTGATTAAATATTTTTTATGATTACTTTTATTATTTGTGTTTGTGGGGGCACCAAATATGCTCCTTTGAATAGCAAGAGAGTAATGCACAGAAGAAACCTATATCTTTGATGGGAGTTTTTTACTATTTGTGTGATTATTACGTAAATATTGTATACACTATGTTGAATAACACTCATATTATTTTATCTTATCAGCAGCGAGTCTTAGTGGAATGTCTATTTGAGGTCAAAATTAAATTGCAAGCCATCTTTAACGTTAATTTGAAATCAACAAGGTCTTTGTGCCCGAATATTGAGAATGAAGAGGGTTGCTATAAACTTAACGAGGGTAAAAAGAAACGTTATTGAAAGTGCGAGCGACATTTACTACCATAAATATAGCTGGACTAAACCTAATATTTTCCTTTTAGTTAATGAATGTACATAGATATAGACTGGGATTAACCCGTGTCTGAGTTATGTCTTTATTAACCCTTTACAAAGCTAGGTTAAGTACGCCACAGTAAACACAGTGAATGGGTGAAACTGACTTATTGTGGTAAGTGAAACACCACAGTGAAACCAACCGATCTTCCCAGCGGCGGATCTTAACATGCCACTGGTCGTCCTAACATGCCACTGGTTGTCCTAACACACCACTGGATGTCCTAACACGCCACTAGTTGTCCTAACATGCCACTGGTTGTCCTAACATGCCACCGGTTGTCCTAAAACGCAACTGGTTGTCCTAACACGCCACTGGTTGTCCTAACACGCCAGTGGTTGTCCTAACATGCCACTGGTTGTCCTAACACGCCACTGGTTGTCCTAACACACCAATAGTTGTCCTAACATGCCACTGGTCGTCCTAACACGCCACTGGTTGTCCTAACACACCAATAGTTGTCCTAACACACCATTGGTTGTCCTAGCACGCCACTGGTTGTCCTAATACACAACTGGTTGTCCGAGCACACCACTGGTGGTCCTAACACAACTGGTTGTCCTGTCCTAGCACGCCACTGGTGGTCCTAATACACCACCGGTTGTCCTAACTCACAACTGGTTGTCCTAGCACGCCGCTGCTGGTCCTAACACGCCACTGGTTGTCCTAACACGCCACTTGATAGCTGATGATTATTTACAATAAGATGACAAGATAGCGGAGAGGTTAGTACCATCGAGATCATACAGAGAGCCTGTAAAAGACGCCAATGGCAGACAGAATCAGCCCTTACATCACCTCACATGCCAATGTCATATGGAAGAAGACCTCACATTACCTCACACGCCAATGGCAGACAGAATCAGCCCTTACATTACCTCACACGCAAACATTATGACCCCACTGCGAGACTCCCATGTTCTCATGAATGTGAATAAATCATCATAATCGCTACTGTACATTCCATACATCCTAAAATGGAATGAGTCCTTTAAGACTCGAATTACAAATTCAGATATGGATTTTTATCAACTATTTCTCGTAAGATTAGTTGAGAAAAGGATTACGTATTATGAATACTCATTTCTCTTGGATATTTTGTACACATAAGATGCGATCCTGCTTGCGACATTCCAGCGTCTCTTTAGCCATATTGTTCCCAATAGTAATTTACGAATATTATCAAGAAGCTGGAGCCCACAGGCCCACATGGTAAGTTAGGTGCTCTAAATACTAACTGCGGTTACTTAGGAACACCTTTAGCTGTCAGGAAGTGATGCAAGTACGGCTATTTGAGAGAATTTTTGTAGTTATATCTGCGTTACCACCTACATGTGAGACAACGGGAGGCATGAATGAGCTTTCATCGATAACACATGGGATCCAGGAATTCCTTTGAGTTTTATTTAGCCATTAGGTTTCTACTGCACATGCGAATAATGCTAAATACAGTATTTTTGTATATTGCATTTAGTGCAAAATCCATTTTCTATAATCCACATCATTAAACAATGAAGGGTCATAATTAATGAATTTATTAAACAGCACCAAAGGTGGCAATATCTTTTCAGTGACGCGGGTTGTAAGTGCAAATACAGAATTACGGAATTGCTTGGGCGGTGAACTTTAAACACTGCCCAGTATAATGGCCACTTAATATAATACCCGCTTAATGAAATACCCATATAATTTGATACTTGTTTAATGTTATACCACCTAATATAACGCCCGCCTAAGTTAATATTACCCAAACTAATGTAAAACTATCTTATATAATGACCAATGTGATTACTGACTTAATATATATAGCTTGCATCATGATCCCTAGGCCCCACTCCCCATGGAAACACCCGAGTTGTAAATAAATATACAATGAATAACACGGTGTGTAAGATCTGAATGTATACACAATTACCAATGAATATACAACACAAGCGAACGATTCAACCATTTTCTATTAACCAAGCTTCTGATAGCCGAAAATGAAAACATAATGTTTGCACATGTTTGCCGTAGTCAAGAGGCGTTGAATTTACAGTACGCATAGTTTCGTGGGAATAGCTCGCTCGGGGAAAAAATATTTGTGTGCGTAAATGTCAGGTAAATATATTTTTTTATAGTGTCGTAAAGGTACTGAATGATTGCCATTAGGGCATTTCTCGTCGAGAAGTATAGGTCGATAATATCATTTGATGTGCATTTTTTGCAAAAGTTATGAACGGAGATGTCTGAATTTTCTAGTAATGTTGGAAATGAGCCAGTTGGATATTATCTTAATTTTCGTGGTGATCTATTGAGAATTTTTCGACACATTAAACCCGATTTTTGAAAGATTTGCACAACACTTGATATAGGAAATGAGAGTACACTAGTACACGTTTTGTGGTTAGTCATTATTATGGTTGTAGTATGGGATGATTAAAGTCAATTTATTGATTTATTTGTGGCGTACGTTGTTGAGTAAGGTTGTCGATCATGCATTTCAATATTACATAATGGAAAATGAAATCCATGAAAACCATTTTGTCTATTAATTATACTGCATCTGCATTATTAGTTTTTGGTGAAAATGTTGCAGAGTGAGACGTAAAAATGCATCCACTAACTTCTTTATAAATCTTTGTTTTATGGTTGATAACCAGGAAGGACGAATTAGTAAATGAATATACTTTATTATATTTGAAGGATGTTAGGTAAAGGGAGACAAAACTATATGACATGAAAATAATTGCAGTTTCATAAAATTGTGGCATAACTGCGTTAGTCTTATGTTACCACATATAATCTTATGATATGAGTTTTATACCTTTTTCTTAATGAAGGACTTCTTTAGTTTGTCAGATCCGCAAGATCATGTAGTTTTAGAAAATGTGTTGTTTTTGGGGTCTATGTCGAAAAGCCTAGATGAAGTTTGATAAGAAATGAACAGGGTTACAACTTATATGGGAAGAAAAATGAGCGCTTTATTTTATGGTACAAGTTGATGACCATTTAGGCTTACACTAAAATTGGGTTGATGCTCATATAGGATAAGTCAGTACCATAAATTACTAATTTTAGACTGTCTATCTCAGATACATATCTTAATTAAATAACAGCCAGGGAGCAGTTCAGACTCAAAAGGCGTCGCTTCGCAGTCTTAGTTAAATAAGAACTTTTGAGCATCACAGTATCTGTGCGGCAGTTAGTAGGAAAGTGAAACTGTTAATATAACGAGTTTATATAAAATGAAATAATCCAAACACTGACAGAAACCACACCTTGAAAAAACTAGACAATGAGAGGAACAAAATCGTTAACGCAAAGACTTCTTCGAAAAAGTTCTTTTTTACACTTAATCGGCCGCAAAAATGACAAAATCGCACCGAGAATTTTACAGAATTAAGCCTGATCATGGCAAATGTGTCCACAACATCCATTACTTTTCCAAATTGGTTTTATTAAACTTTACTTTGAAGTAATGGCAAGAGTGTAATTGGTAAAATTTGACGCTTGAGATGAGGAAATTGCTAAAACCTAATCCGTCAGAAGCGACGGGGATTTTGAATGGCTAAAAACCAATCAGTAAGACAGAAGGATGGAAGCCGTGGGAGTGGGAAGATGTGATGGATTTGCGTTAGTGCACGAAATCTGATTATTTGAGATAAGTGAAAATCAATGGCTGCAAACAAACATATAGTGGAGATAGTGGAGAGATGTTACGATATTATGTCTAGACCAGGCATATGGCTGCCTCGGATGTGTAGAGTTGAGGGATTCATGCATCTCGCTTGCCGGTCACAGAGGGCAAGCGAAATAAAAAAAGTCTAGAATCGCTAAATTGTCTCCGCTGACAAGTGACACAGCATAATGAAAAGTGCCAATCTTCTATCTAGCGCTATCGATCAAAAGAGCAATGATACTAAATCATATTTACAGAGCCTTATCTTTGGTACTCAATTTAGCTCAACTGATAGAAATTTTTTTATGTTTACAGTTCGCCCTTCATTCATTAAAATTTAAAGTTTAGATGCCACGCCATGGGAAACCTGTAAAGCCACAGGCCATATAGTGGGAACTGACCAAAAATTGCAAGCTGATCTATACAAAATATGGCGATGCTTTAACATCATATACATAATCTCCTAGACAAAAAGTAATGCTACATCAACCCATTTAATTTTTTAGGTTGTGAAAAAAAGAAAAGGTTGTAAAAGAAACAAGCCGTGTTTGGCTTGCATGCACTTGTGAAAGAAACAAGCCATGTTTGGCTTGCATTTTTCCATACATGAGACCATCATGTGAATTTTCATCTTAGTTTTTCTAGTGTTATCCATACATTTATTATGTGACATGGCTCACAGACACCCACGTGGAAGGGGAAAGTCATTGGAAATGTCATAATCCTAAGGGAACAGTACACAAAGACAGAGTGATGCCTTAGTATGAAGATAGAAATAGGAGTAATAGTGAATGTAATCAACGCTTACACACCACAAGTAAGATGCAAGATGCAAAAAAAGGATTTCCGGAGTGAAAAAGACAGATTTAAAGGGATGTGCGAAGATTACTGAGATGATGAAGAAGTGATGGGTAGGTATGGTGTAGAGGCGAGAAACCAGGAGGTACAGATGGTTATAGACTTTGTGAAGTGGATGGTAATACTGAATACATATCTCATGAAGAAGCAGGATCACTGAAGAATGGCATACAAGAGTGGTGGCAGATCAACACAAATGAATTATATCTTATGTAGAAGAAATTGAGGGTGGTCAAAGTGTTGTGGAAAAAAATGAGATTAGGCAGCATCGGATGGTAGTCTGCAAGATGTATCAGGAGGTGACAAAAAGAAAGAAGATAAAGTCTGAGGAAAAGATCAGATGGTAGAAGATGAAGAAAAATGAGTCCCGTGTGAAATTCAGAGTGGAAGGAAGCAAGGCACAGAGTGTTGAGAAGGATGTACACAAAGATTGGGGAATGACAGGAAGTGACAAGAAATGTACTGAGTCACTTGGGCAACAGAAACATGATAAAGGAATGTGTAAGAAAGGATAAAATGAAGAGACTGGCAAAAAGGAAAAAGGACAGTCGCAGAAACGAAAAAAATTGGAAAGAGTACAAAGAAATTAGGACTGAAGTGAAAATAGAGGTGGCAAAGGCTAAAGAGAAGGCATATGATGTACTGTATGAGAAGTTGAAGACTAAGAAAAGTGAGTAAGGTTTGTACCACTTGGCTAGACTTAGAGAGAGAACAGGCAAGCATATACAACATGACAGGGTAATCAAGAATACAGATCTAGACTAGTAAGGAGGATGTGAAAGGAAGATGGATGGAAAATTTAGAGAAACTTATCTTATGAAATAGGAAAATGACACAGAGATGAAGGCAGCTGATGTAGAGACAGTTGACCATGAATGGAGAAAGAGTGTGCTGGTCCCAATTTTCAAAGATAAGGGCATGTTCAGGTTGCGGAAATTAAAAGGGGCATAAAGTCGATAAGACGTCGGATGAAGTTATGGGAAATAATAGTGGAGGCCAGCTTAGAAAGAAAGCTGTGATCTGAAAGCTGCTGTATGGTTTCATGCCAGAGACGAGTGCTACAGATGCGCTGTTGATGGAACAGCATTATAGAAGACAAAAAGAGTTACATTATTTGTTGGTGAACAGATTAGAACATCTATTTCATCACGTAAATTTCAGTGTGATTCAGTTTAAGCATTTCTTTTAAGGTTGCGATTGGTCATCTACTATAACATAGCAATAAAGATTGGAAAATCTATTTGTATGTATGTATGTGACAATAGGCCAATTCTCCGCAAAGGTGAATCGTTGTATGAGTCGGATTTGGCCCTTTACAAGACTGGCCTAGGGTGTGTTTCGTTTTTTGGATGTTACTTGTAGAGGGTGCATAAGCAGTCAATTATATTGATGGGGAGTTTCTTTGAGTCTTCCCTTTCTGTTTAGGAATTTGACCATTGAGGTTATTGGTATATTTTGGAGATCATTGTAATTTCTGATTGAAGCAGCAATGGTAGAATACGTATCTTGCTCGTTGGTACATTGGACATGAACCAATGTGGTGGAGGGCGTTTCTTCTTTCAACATGCATTTTGAGCAAATCTATTTAGTAATGTGACCTATTTGCTATTGCAATGGTATCACAGAACTTTTGGTTAATGTCGATAATATTAATGTTAGTAAGATCGAGACACTGCGCGAAACTAAAAAAATCACTCATTAAAATCTAACATTTGAGCTTGGAGGAGGAGTGCAACACTTATACACTAGAAATATTAGCTAATAAGGGCTCTAACATGGAGTTCACAATGTCTTTGGCAGCCATTCACGCAGATACAATACCTACGACCCTTGCATGTCATCTATAGAGGATGATACGAAGCTTCCCCCATTTTCAAAGTGGGTCTACCCCGGCTATTGATGATAAATAACTTCCGGAGGATCAAAGAAAGCCGACCAATCGTTACGGGCATAGCGCTTAACTACCCATATCACCTTAAAGGCAAACATACTAGTAAACTTTAGCATGTTGCCATATACATATTGCTAATTATTTTAATGAATATTTTGAGTTAGCGAGCAATAGTTATATTTTTATTTATTATGTACTTGAAATATAGTATTTGATATGTAAACTTTCATAATAATTTAAAATTAATGTACAAAGACATTTTCAACCATTACATTATTTACATTATTAATAGTTTAGTATTCAATATTTGGTACAATTTCATACACAATTTCTCATGTTATTACTCAGCTTTATTTGTATATTTAAATCTAGAAATTAATTGTATATATTCGAGGACCTCGTCAATTACAGTATTACTCAGGTTGAGATTATAGGGAGAGCTGTCGATGAATCGTGAATATGATGGTTATAACGCTGGAACATCCAAGTAACACAGCGTTACGATTTGACTGACGCGAATGCGATTTTTCTGCTCGCGGGCAACAATTTAGGTGGTGAATGCCAATTGTAATGAGGGATGCTAGCGTGCCGTGACCATACTCTGCCGCGTTCTCATTTATCGTGCGGATGGGCGAGAGTTGCTTCATTCTAGAACACGCCAATAAAACCTAATCAATGTCTCATTGTGCATGAGACACACTACAGCAAATACAACCAGTCGTCTGTTCGCATAGCCGAGTTTCTCGTTGAGCGGAATTGTCGATTTGAGATTTGGGCCGACGGAATTCCTTGAAAAAACTTTCTGTACTGATTTTATAGCATGCGATCGCCGTAGTGAAAGGTTTAAGGTTGACAGGATTCCTTAAAAGAATATCCTACATGACCCTTTATGCATGCGTGTTTTGTAGTGGAGAGATGGACAAATTTCTGGGGATAACATCCTAATTCAAGAATTAGCGCAATACTTTAAAACTAGACCGTTGTGAATATACATTACTTTGTCTAAACAGTTCAAAGAAGGAGAGAGAAGAAATGAATGAAATCCGTGGCAGAAACGTGTGGGTATTTATTGCTACGTATGAGCTGATAGTTATGCAACCAATGTTGTTAGCGAGATTGAGAGCTAACAAACTTATATGGCAGCCTGCATCTCTAACCATAATACAACCATCAATCTTGGTTATCGAATATACAGCCAATATCCATCTTGTTCGACTCGGATGCCATGAAATTGCTCGCCGAGATTGAAAGCTTGAAATCGCGCTCATTTCGCCCGCTACAAAAGCGAACGGTCACAGCTAACGGAATTAGGCACTCAAACGTAATTGATTTCTGCGACTGTTTACATTCATCATCTTTGAACATGACAATTACTATGGACATTGCCCCGCACCGTGTCTCCTATCGCGTTTACCCGTGACAATACGAGCTCTTCGCATACTGCTGCTAAAAGCGCTGGGTAAACACTACACAAATTACTATATTTACTTCGATAATCTATCACAATACATGAGCTCACCCCACCAGTTGCATGAATAACTTTAATAGAGATGATTAGCTGCTGTTACTTTCTATTAATACATTCATTCTTCCTTTCATAAATATGTATATGCGTATATGAGTGTAAGACTGTCTAAATAATACCCAACAAAGCTAATAGTCACCATGACAAAAATTACCAACATCACCATTTTAAATAAATCCATGAAACTTCCGTACCCACTGCCATAGTCAATTAAAGAACTACTTATTAGGTACCCAAAAAACTTCCATGCTTTCAAGATCATTAATGTGAGAATAAACAGACCTACAAACATAAATGTAAACAGACAACAAAGTTATTTTCACACCTCGTCTGGCTGGCATCAAGGAACATCAGGATCAGAATAAAGGTGTACATCTGGATTTACTTTCCATGTTAAAATTGCTTTCTACTATAAAAACTAGACATACATCTATCATTTGAATGACATACCGCAAATAAGCAGTTACAGATCTGTACAGGTGTAATTGAAAATTTGCTCTCTTCTTTAACTAGTGATAATATTTATATTATTTTAATGTATAAATCTAATTTTTGTACACGTATATCTTTTTTAAATAAATTGGTAGAGCACTGGACTGGTTATTTAGGGGTTGGAGGTTCATGTCCCATGAAAAGCAAAGATTATTTTAGCATGTCGAAGTAAGGAAAGAGCTAGAATTATTACCCTCTTGCGCGCAGCTTGACAAATGACGGTCTAAAAAAAGTCATTGGGAGATGTCAGCTAGGGTATCAAAATCTTGTTTATTTTCGAGATTTCAAGATCACGATTTTAATGATGATAATCGCTGTTTCATTATGAGAGGTCATCCTGAATAGGGGTTTGCCCTTAACCCTTAGCACTCTGTTGTCACAAGATTGTATCGCTATAGTAATGTGACGTAGAGATGTCAGTGTAATAAGGGTTAACACTAACAATAGCCCCACGCTTCAATTAGAGAGATATA
>WURV02228110.1:0-10083 GCA_011762755.2 Epimenia babai | reverse complement strand
AACTAACATCGTATCCCATAAACTAACATCGTATCCCATGAACTAACATCGTATCCCATAAACTAACATCGTATCCCATGAACTAACATCGTATCCCATAAACTAACATCGTATCCCATGAACTAACATCGTATCCCATAAACTAACATCGTATCCCCCGACAGCGACGGTGATGCGACACTCGACCGGAGGGTTGGCCACGTAGACAGTGTTAAGAAATGAGAAGAGCATCAGCGGGAACCAGATGATGAAGATGATGAGGATGAGGAGCAGTCCACCGACAACGTACTTGATGAGGGCTCGCTTCTTATTACCCCGTGGGGTCGGGTATTTCTGGTAGACAGTAAATGCGTCATGAAGTCAGCTTGATGCCAAACGAAGTCACTTATTGTGACGTGCGCATTGCGTGTTTTATAGTTCACACTGGGAAATTCGAGAAATTTCATCGTTCTGTTTAATAAATGATTAAAAATTAATCGTAGGAAAAGGATCTTGCACCAGATCTTTGGCAATAATGCTGACAAAGCACGGGAGCGGCAATTTTCAATCCGACATGCATTAGAATTTAAGGCAGTTGGTGCCATGTAGAATGTGCCGTAGATGTTGGTCAGGTAAAAAAAACTGGTGGCACAACCGTGCAACAACGTTGACTCCACCACATTAAATGAGCCTAATCCATTCATCGTCTTAGTCACAGCTGACTTAGGGTAACTTTGTGGGGATAGAACCATGGCAAACGAGTTACTCCAAGCCTATTTCCTAAGTAAATTAACTCAAGTAAAATTATTGCGAGATATGATAAGTCGTGGCGTCACCTCCTCGTTGGTCCTCCAGCATTTGAGGATGAAGATGTTGGCGTAGATGTCCTCCATCAGGAGCCAACCGCCGATCGAGAGGGTCGTGTCAGTCCACATCCAGTCCATGAGGGAGCGCATCTCGAGAATGAAGGGGATCGCTAAGAACCTGCATCAGTAAGGGTCAAGTCACTTCAAATGCTTGTTGAAGGACGACGAAGATCGTCAAGAACCTCGATGATGAAGGTCGAGGTCACGAATATTATGTACATAAATGATAATGTCATTACTTAAATCCCTTTCTCGCATGTCACATTGTTTACATATGATAGAAAAACATATACAGTCAAACCTCTATTTAGCGGCCCCTCTCGGGAATCACGAAAAAGTGGCCGTTAAGACAAGTGGCCGTTTAATCCAGGTTTGACATTTTGACTAGTGTACATGTCGGGAGGAATTTGAAGCGACCGTTACCACAGGTGCTTAATACAGGTGGCTGTTCGGGCAGGTTTGACTGTACTTCCATTTTCTTTGGTGAAGCAATTTTACCATTTTTTTACTTTTGTATTACTCATAAACAATTAAGTGGATCATTATTATGTTAATTTTGATATTTATTCGACATCTAGCGGTAATTGGCTTATGGCTTTGCTTGTCGATTCGCAAATAAGGGGTAAATAACCTGATACTCTTCATAAGGATCATTTATTGAGTGTAGCGGCATCGCGTGTTCATTATTTATCCAATAATAGGGCTCCTCTCACCACAAAATAGCGTTAATGCCGATCTCAATTCAATTCCTCGTCCATACCTTAATGACATGCGTGTAGCATTCTTAGCCAGATTGCAGAATTGAAAAGAAAAAGGTAACAATGATTTATACACATTTTTCATGAGGCGTAAATAACCGTAATTATAGCTAAATTTCGCACTAATATCCACAATTAAGTTTTATTTACACACCCCGTGTGTTTTATAATCGAAACTATAGAAATGATTCTCCCATTCGACACATTCTGATGAGTAAATACTATAAAATATCGATGAAGTGATTATCCTGGAGGTAGATGATTATAAGTAAATCATACATAATGATCCAATCATCGACTTCGCGTCTTTTGATATATTTTTTCCATCATTATTAACTCATTTAAGTATTGATAAAATATTAGTTGTAAATGTCAATGTGTACTATTAGCCTCTAGGCCGCGCATGTACGAATGTCGGTGATTCCAGGTGCCTAAAATTATGGATTTTTTTTCTCTAATATTACATACAGTGATATCTGAATTAACTGGCAACATGATTGATTGTTCGTAGCACCCCTTCCTCACCCGGATAATATTCATTTACTCTCCCTTTAGCCCCGGCAGAGAACAAGTGTGAGCTGTCACAATGGCTCAAATGTCAGGATGGGAAAATGTCAATAGTTCCGCCAGAACTAATTATCGTTTGACCGCAACACATCTGTGACATTTGCGGATCTTTATTTAGGCAACGTGTTTGTTATGCGGCTTCCTGATTATCGGGGAAACATCGAGCGTCTTATTTTCGGCTTCCTTTTGGAATGAGAGATCATTCCCTTGTGCGTCCCGAGATGAGAGTTACGCGAGGACATCCGTGCCCTCGTCTTGATTTCCCGTCACATCGTTATGATACTGCTGACCTTTTCGTCATTGTAGCCACACCATATAGGCTGGCTTTGTGAAGCACGGCAGAGATAGCTGGTAAATTCTGGCCTTTGCTTATTTACCAGAACATACGTGTGCATAATTATGTACATACCCATATACGATGCATATACATATACATACACCACAGTACTATACCACTATACAGACACCCATGCACACGCATACTCACACGCACCTATACCCACCTGCATATTCATACACATACATACTCACTAATACGCATAACCCACTCGGACATACACATACAATTCTTCGCAGCCACATTGACCCATATACCCTGATGCATACCTACCTATACGCTAGCATACACACCCCTACACACGCATACTCACACGCACCTATACCCACCTGCATATTCATACACATACATACTCATTAATACGCATAACCCACTCCCATATACACATACAAATCTTCGCACCCACATTGACCCATATACCCTGACGCATACCTACCAATACGCTAGCATACACACCCCTACGCACGCGTGCACACACGCATACGCACTTTCCAACTATAGGTCTTTCTTTAGTAGTCCTCTAAAATTATTCCCAAGACATTTTCTCTGTTTCTCAGTTCTCGTCTCATCAGCGTTTCTCGATCATTAAATTTATATATTATCTATAAGTTACATTAATTTTTCAATTTGTTCGTTGGTTCGTTATTCGACACAAGAGTTTTTTTTCTATATCCAGAATGGCATGAGCACTTTAGCTAATGGCTTAAATAATAGATTTTTTCAGCTACGATGATAAAGTTGACAAAAACCCGATGAATGCACTCACAACGTCCGTATATCGTCGTTGCTTGAGGGAGATGACATTTAGTTTTCCCATTTTGCTTGATATAACGTATTGATTTTCAAGGTTTTTTTAATTAGCTCAATATCAAGCGTGTATCGATATCTTGGCATTGTTCAGTATGTAATTACTCTAACTTTAATATCCACATGGAAGAAGATGCGGATAGCAAATATACCCAACAGACAATACATGAAATTCTATAGTTTCCTATTTTATAGCGCGTGATAAAGTGTTTTTATTTGTGTTTGGATAGACATTGATCAATAGTTCTTGAGGCCTAGATATCGTCCCTATGTAAGTTAAGAATGTGCACACTCTGCAAGCTAGGAGTAATACTTGTGATTTGTGTACACAAAAAATAGAAAGGTATAGTGTGGCTGTGAAAGTTTTAATACTGCACTTGTAAGCCACTTGCGCAGCTTGCCAAATGACAGTTTACAAGGACTTATTGGCAATGGCAGCTCGAGAACAGGCGCTGACAAACCACTCACAAATTTACTTTTTCGACCAATGGAATGATTACAGGCTGTTGCAATCCACACTATGTTTTATATTTTTTGTCATGCTGTCAGGCATGTCTATTTTATAGTAACTTGAGAGTTTTAATGCCGAAACTTATCCAGTTCTAAGCATTCTCTTCAATTTTAGCGCATTAACCCTTAGCACTATGTTGTCACGGAACTGTATTGTTATAGTAATATGATATACAGTTGTCAGTGTGGTAAGGGTTAATTAATCATCTGCTGTTTATTCAGAATCACTATATACAGGAGAGCGCCGTTAAACCACAGTTCAACATTTCCACGAAATCTCTTGGAATTTTCCTCGGATCCCATTGTAACAATCGTCCATCGTCACAATTTTCTCAACCCATGTTCATGTACAAAAATAGGCGTCTCCAATATCATAAAATATTAATCACTCCCAAAAGTCTTATTTTCAATTCTGATCCGATGCGAATATCATTAAAACACATTTATTTTTAATCTCCATGCGCTATATTCGTCACTCATTGAGGAAGCTGAGAATGTAATTCAATTATCCCCCCTAAATAATTTGTCTGCTCAAGTCGGAACACAGTCATCACTCGACTTATTTTGATGTCTTTATGTCTTTATTAAAGTCATATTAAATTCAATTTGACGTTTTCATGGCAGTAGCATACTATAGAAAAAATTGCATTAGTCCTTTGCTCGGGAGTTTTTGGACTGGATTGCAGGTCCCCATAGAGACTGCCGTTACAGCCATATAACACCTCTGAATTAATCCCCCTAAAAATATAATCCCGTTGATTAGCAACTGGTCAGCCTTTATAAATCCTGAAATATTGTTTTTGTCCCAATTTTTATGTAATCACAGGCCACTATTGACCTAAGTTTTTTCATCTATGCTGTGTATATAGATTTAGCAGACATCATACAACAGGTTTTTTCACCAGATATTCATGCGCAATTAATCAATTGCTCATAAAATTTTCTATCGTCGCAAATTCGCAACTCAGGTAATTTTTGACGACCGCGTTGGGGCGGGAGGAATTCGTGCCATTGAAGCCTGATTGTAATAAGTCGAGGAATCATCTCGATCATTCCTCCACGTTGAGTTGAAACATAGTCGATCACAATTTATAGTTTGGCCACTTAGGTTCATCTGTTTGGTCGACACAACCCTCGATCACGTCAATATCACCAGACTGCACATGCTCGCGAGATACGACATCCGTAATTTGTGGCGAATAATCACGTCTAATTGGATAGAGTTTCACTGATCTACGGTGGGGCGGAAGTGTTATCTTTAACTATATATTACGATAATTTCCCTTCCCGCATCCTGTTAGTTTCATTCAATTTTTCGTTTTTCCCCCAAGTAATTTGTGAATCCTCCGTTTTGCAGACATGTCATTTGCAATTAGTCGGCCACCATATGAATTCTATGATGAATATGCTAACAGATACAGTTACCATTCTTAGATCTTTTAAATGATAGCATTCATAGCAGTCTTCAGAGAGTCTTTAAGAGAATCCTTTTTTTTTTGGGTAAATTACATTAGGCATAGGAACCTTATCCTCGGACCTAACCCTGTATTACCAATCCGTGACCACTAAGCATTTCTATGATCTTTTATACCAAGTGGGTGTCTTCGTTTTTTGTCCAGGAAAATTGATATTGATTAGATATAAAGAATAAATAGTTACATTTGTAACTATGTCGCTTACCTCCCCGCTATGTCATCATCTCATTGTAAATAAACATCAACCTATCATAGACTTAGCAGAGTGTGCGACATATGTAGTTCATATGTAGACATTTGGAACCAGTGGGGTGAATGGAAAAAGGTCAATTGTCTGCGTAGACTCGGTGGGTGTTTCACGCTAGGGGTTCCCCCCCCACCCCTTACAAGTGAGGCTAATCAGATTGTCGTGTTAACCACATTAATAGGCTAGCATTGTATAAGGGCCCAGGATGGCCTATCACAACGATTACTTCGGTAATCAGCCTATAAATACATACATACACATACATTTGTAGTTGTAATTATATCGCTAAATGATTGACAGAATCATCGAGTTTGCAAAATTTGTCACATTGATTCATTCGTACGGAATACGCTCACCTTATAAAATAACTAATTTGTTTCATATTATCGTCAGCTTACTGTTTATCCACGTGTCGAGAGAGGGTTAGCGGCAGTAATCCAAGGTGACTGATGACACAGCCGTAGACAAATCCAGTGTCACCAAATAGATTTTACTGACGTGAATCCTTATTAAGCAAAGATTTGTTACACTATTTGCTTTATTAGGAATTTTATGTTATCTGAGCCAATAAGTTGTAAGTACAACGAAGTAGGAAATTATTTTTTTACCTTTTACAGATGGGTTGGCCTCTATTATTGTGGTTGGAAAAACATCCTAGTAAAAACCATCAAGACTAGGCAGATAGTGCAGCTATCAAAACACACTAAAATTTGATCGATATCAGCGAAATGGGACCAAGATCCAGCGAGAAGATCAGTTGGTTTTGAGTGCTTCTTGAAAGAATTTGTGGCTCTAATATCCATAGGCAGATTATTCCATAAAGGCGCCTATATACCTTCGAATTATCGCACGCAATCCGCCTTCAAATATGAATTCCAATGTTTGTGGCCAATATTGCGAATATTTCGGCACAAACGCGCCGATTGCATGGTTTGTGCACGTTCTGTCCTTTATCTGGTCAAGGCACATCGCAACCTTTGACCAAGAACAGACAATTTACTCATCATATGTAGTTGCTGATGCTGTTTCATTTCACGAGTCACAAAAAAAGCTGACATTTCTGTTCCACAAATATTATTGCGTAAATGACATATGAATGAAATTTTAATTTCAGCCAAAAGAAAGCTAGGCTTTTCTAAACTCATTGTATCACTGACTAACTCCAGCCTAACTTCTTCAAGTACTACACCATATTTACAATTAAATTTAATTTGTGGTCATCCATCGGTCATGAAATAAACCACCATATAAAGGTTTTTTCATATTCATTCATACAGATCGGGATTTTAGTTTATATAAATCAAGCGTACCTTTTTTCCAGCTTATCCTAATTCGTTACATGACTACGAATGCATACGATGTTTGCAATGGTGATTACAGGGATGCTTGTAGAATATTTTGCAAGCCGATCTAAGCTGACGGGAAGATACATGATAGAAAATACAAGTTATTATTGATTTAGGCAGGACAGTATGATGAATCCCTTGAAAGATTAAGTGTTCAGATATGTGAGACAACTTAGAAATGCCATTAATTAGTTATGTAAAAGTACTAACGACCTCTCACGACCGATTCTGGACTAATTACTGTTAATTTCTTGAAACTTTCACTTTTCCTCTTTTCTCCATTATTACGTCGGTTAAATTATTCGTGGCTTATCCATGAGGGTTGATACGATTCTGCTATTAACGGAGAAAAACTATCAACATTTGTGACATCATAATCAAAAGAGATATAGTAAATCTGTAAATCATCAACAGTGTGATCAAGAGCTTTCCACTTTGATCCGACTTAATCGTAGCTGCTGCTGTCATTCAGCAGGTGGAATGGGAAGCCCCAGCAAGATGGAAGCCACACGCATTAATGTACGATAGGCATGTTAATTAGATAATGGTGTCCCGGTTATAGGGTGTAACGGAGGCTAGAATCATGATGGATCATGGTGGTGACTTCAGTCAGAGGTAATCATGAATGGACTGTTTATTATTATTATTATTTTGCAGCTTATGGCTAGATGTTATGTACCTACCAGGTACACCTGTACTTACGTCACATGGCATAAAAGTTGCGACCTATCGGATACAGTAGCACCGATGTAACATGATTTGATAGCCTTTATGTAAGGTTATATAATACATGATAACGATTATCTGTAGCTGTGGGATTTCGGCGTTTTGTTGTGGCACTTTTACGCTTATCTCGCAAGCAGAGAAGTTAGTCTCTGACGTTTGATGTTACTCTCAAATGATATTAACGAATATTCACGGTGGATAAAACTGGATAAAGGTAGGTTTAGTGACTCCAATCACGGAGTAAGTAGGTCGAGTGGTCTGGTCTGGGATATTATTGCTTGTACCTGGACTATTTTGCTATTCGAGAAATTGCTCTTAAAGTCTTTGAAAGCCGTGTCCCATGAGTATTAGGTCAGTCAAATGCTGTTCGCTTTTTCATACAGACTGACAGAATTACAATCAGTTGAATATATTGATATAAACGATAAGTGGGGGTTACGGGAGAATTGAGCACAATGGGTGCGGGCGGGTCAAAGAGTTCAGCTTTCGCACGAAGACTACATATCATTGGAATCTCAATTAATTTGTCTTATGCCGTTTGATGACTTAGGAATGCTTACATACTCTGAGAGACAGATTATGGAAATTCACCGACAGTTTTCATGGGCTCCGGGGGTAGACTATGACCTTGGGGAAATACATAATAGTTAACCTGCGTCCCACTAAATGAGCATTGGGAGCGCGGGGATCGAGCGTGGGAGCGACGTCAGGATCATGCCGGTGGATCACGGCTCGGCTGGCACGGATCAATATTTAGTCTGTTAAGCTTATTTCTTGAGAGAGTTTTTATGGAATATCGGGGTGTATATAGTTGCGGTCATTATCGTTTTCTCTATTAAGGCTGAAATGATTGTCTAAAAAGAAATAATATTTAGGGTTTTTCAAAATGTTTTTATTTACTAATATGTTTTGTGTACGAATGAAAGATCATATAAGCTCAACCAGTCTTTCTCATTTTGGATCCGGTCAGCTTAAGTTCTGAAAATTTAGGGTATGGTTTCAGTTTAAAAAAAAATAATAAAAATAGTCATGTAAAGTATTATAAAATCTATTCAAGAAAGTCGAATATTTAATGGCATTTTACAAGACGACAGTCTGGAGTGTTGTGCTTTATTATAGCATCTTGATAGCTACGTTATTGATAGCGAACTTGCGGGGTAGGACAGTGGGTGAAGAGGGGATGATTTACAATTCCATCTGTTATTCAGCAGTGCGTGGATGTTAAATGATATTTTAGCGATGAATATTAAACTGTTATAAATATCTAAACCAGAGTCGAGAGAGTCGTAATAACTTCATTGCGATTTATGTGAAGCTATCACACGCCATGATCTTGTCTTCATGTGCCCGAAAAACTGACATTTCCATTAAGGGGGATGACTAGCGATTCTACAACGCTGACCTGTCCATTATTTTATAAATCCCGTTTCATTATTTTTGTGTTTACCTTTGTTTATAAGATAAACTAATATACGTTTTTGGGAAACCAGCCATAGAAGATATATATCCAAATTTGATTTCCTGTCTTAATCCAGTATGCATGCTGGGCACGGTGTCGACCTTATGCAATGCGTCAGGCGTTTGTAGAGCTTGTTGTCAGTTATTGATGGGTTTGTTTTGTATGAGTTTAAGCCCCAGGAGCGAAGTCATCAGACCGTCATTGTTCCCAAGTCCCCTAATCGCATCTTTATTATTGGTGACATGGAGGATTGATGGAGATATATTACCTACGACGTCATATTTTCAGATATGACAACGCTAATATTACGAGTTATTTGATAGGTTCATCGATGTAATTGTCTTTTTGGAATTGTTTCGAAATATTTTTCCATTAATAACCTCTGTGACAATAAAACATGTACGCCACAAATAAAATATTGGAAATAAAGAGCTATCACCTTTTTGACTAACTTGGTTTGAGCAATTATATCGGTAGCTTATGTTGTCTGATGAAGTATATTTGATATACAAAAGCCTGTAATCTAAATGTCAGGTAGTTAGCTTTTAACCCTCATATTTTAAGGTATTGCTAACAAGGTACCCTGCACCCCGACTGTCTGCCAAAACATGTGATGACTCAGAATCGTAAAGCTATTTAATCTTCACAAACTCTATTACTGAAATTGTATGGCAACAGTAATGTAATCTAGACATCGGGTAATGTTATGCCCTTTATACACTGACAGAAGCACGATATAGATGGGGTTTTCATGTTATTGCTCCCTAGATAAAACTATTTCAACGATTTTATATCTTATATATATATATATATGTATGTACGTGCGTGTGTGTATGTGTATGTATGTATGTATAAGGGAGGGGGGCAGTTAGCGTAGTGGTTAGAGCATTTGATTTTGAATCCAGAAGACCCCGGTTCAATTCTCACTTTAGCCACTACACATGGCATTTTTCGTACAGAAAGCGCCTTTAACCCGTGTATGACGGAGGGGGGAGGGAGCAGGCGG
>WURV02228099.1:0-10085 GCA_011762755.2 Epimenia babai | reverse complement strand
AACACTCATATAAAAATAAACAAGAGGCCAAAGAGACCCAAAAATACCCATTATGAAACTAAAACAAGACAGAGGCCAAAGGGATGTGACAATACCCATTACGATACTGAAATAAGACAAGAGGCCAAAGAGACCCGATAATATCCAAACAAGACAAGAGGCCAAAGAGACCCGACAACACCCATTATGATACTGAAACAAGAAAAGAGGTCCAAGAGACGCGACAATACCCATTATTAAACTACAACAAGACAAGCGGCCCGATACTCTACAATACTCATTGCAATACTCTGCCAAATGGCAGCGGTTTTTGAGAAAATTTTGAGAAGAGCATAAGCTCAGGTGAACTAAAAAACAAACAAGAGGCCAAAGAGACCTGACAATACCCATTACGATACTGAAACAAGACAAGAGGCCAAAGAGACCCGACAGTACACATTACGATATTGAAACAAGTAAATACCGATGTGTGGAATAACCTAAGTTGAAATCACATCTAATTGCCTAAATAGAGATGCCTAAACAAATATGAATTACATGAATTGAGAACTACACAGACAATATCTGCCAATGGCAGACCTTTCCACTACGCAGACATGGAGATAAAGATAATCAAATAGTCGATAGAAATTACTCCCCCCCCTTTTTTTTCAAGAAAATGTTAAACTCGGAGGGACGAACGGACAGGCGGATGGACGACGGACAAATGCCGATCAGAAAAGCTCACGGAACATAATTTGGGGTGAGCTAATAAGACGTCAAAGAGACCTGACAACACCCATTACGAAACTGAAGCAAGAAAATGAAGATTTGTGGAAAAACCCAGGTTGAAATCGCATCTAATTGCCAAAATAGAGATGCCCTAAACAAATATGAGACCTACAAAGGACAATATCTGCCATGTGAAGATTTTTTAAGAATATGTTAACATCGGATGGATGGACAGACGGAGGATGGATGAATGGACTGATGATGGACGGACGACGGACAAATGCCGATCACAAAACCTTATCGAGCATAAGCTCAGGTCAGCAAACAAGGGACCAAAGAGACCAGAAAATACCTATTAAGATACTGAAACAAAACAAGAAGCCAAAGAGACCCGACAATACCCATTATGACACTACAAGACAAGAGGCCAGAGACTCGACAATACTCATTACGACACTGAAATAAGAAAATACAGATTTGTGGAAAAAACCTAGGCTGAAATCATATCTAATTGCCAAAATAGAGATGCCCTAAACAAATCTGAATGAGACCTACATAGACAATATCTGCCAAATGGCCAAAAGAAGACGTTCGCACTAAGCAGACATAGAGATAAAGATTATCAAATAAAGTCGATAGAAATTACTGCCCTTTGCTTCCATGATGGGATGCTTAACACATCTGAAAGATACTAACTAAGCCGAGGACAATATCATACAATGTTAAAATTGGATGGACAGATGGACGGATGGGAGGATGAACGGATGGACGACGGACAAACTCTGATCAGAAAAGCTCATCGAGCCTAAGCTCAGGTGAGCTAAAAATGAAAAATAAGTCATATATAATAAAACTTCATGACTATCAATGAAAATATTGGAGGCATCAGTTGTAACCGGTATATAGAGAAATGGTAAGAGTCATGGACAGATCCGTTCCCGACGTCAGTTTAACCAGTTCACTGCACCATTTACAAAATTCCTAGTTCATTGTCCGCCTTATTGATCGTAGTAGCGCTCCCACAACCCTCAGCCAATGGATGGCAGTCCATTTAGGGTCTCAGAATATATACTGTCGCCTAGGTGAATGGATGGTCATCCTAAATTAATTCAATTCGGCTAATGACCTGACAAATATATCAAAGTTTTCCTGTCTCCCAATAATGTTTCATACCCAATAATAACATAAATTCTGTAAGTATTGTTAAAAATCTCACATTACATTTCAAGAACGCTGACATGACAAGTTTTTTTACAATACATATATATATATATATATATATATATATATATTCCAGTAACTGTAGTATTCGCACACTTATGGCGTGTACCGTGGAAGGAAAAAATTTTTGGTGAATATTTCACAAATCGACTGATATGCCAATTGTTTGTAGATGTTTAATTTCACAGATTGTACTTACTGTGTCACATATATTTATATTAACACTTACCATTAAGACCACATTCATCAAAAATGATGTAAATCTCCATCTATTAATGATAAGGGTGATGTTATTGTCGGTTGCTACTACAACTGGAGTCGAGCGAATAGATAGCATCGGTTTTTGGTTATTGCGTAACAGGCTGTAGATCACTTTATAAATAGATTTTGTATCCCCATTACACTGATTAAACTTTTCTGAGAAGTATTTGCACATGGCGAAAGATATTCGTTGGTGGTATATTTTCACGGTATTTCTGTGATGAAATTCTACAGATTCGAGCAGCGATAGTGGGTCCTCCTACATTCAAGGAGGTTGCAGTTCATTTTCATCATTTTCCGATGTCACAAATGACCGTGGCTCCTGCTACCTAACAACTGGAAAGTCTGGCTCATGTGATCCGTAGCCGGAGTTCTTGTTGCGCGAATGCTCTGATGTCCTTCTTCCATTTATCAGTCGACTTATCAATTCGTCTCTGCTTTCTGGCATATTCCCATGCGCATGGGGAAGAGCCGTTGACCGACCAATACCGAAATCACCTTCGCTTGACCCTCTGGCATTGTCTAGTTATCGACCTGTGTCAACGCTTACGAGGATCTCAACACTGACTGAAAAGGCGGTGTTTGAGCAACTAGATTGATAAGGCTCTTTTTGACCAGTTTCAGTCGGCGTATCATCGAGGACATTCTACAGAAACTGCTGTGTAGCGAGTTCATAGTGATATTTTAAGTTTTATCGATGAAACTAACTCTGCAGTAATACTGGTTCTGCTTGATTTATCAGCAGCGTATGATACCATTAATCATGGTATCCTTCTCGAACGGTTACGAGTTTGGTATGGCATCTGTGGCTCAGTATTGCGATGGAATACGTCTTACTTATCTTGTGGATCTCAAGTCATCTCCATTGGTGATTCTTTATCTGATGAGACTGATCTTTCTTGTGGTGTTCCACAAGGTTCCATCCTCGGTCCACTCTTGTTTTCTCTTTATATTGGACCAGTAAGTGACACAATCCGGCGGAACGAATTATGTTACCACCAATATGCAAATGATGACTGTCAAATTTAAGCAAAATGCAATGATGACATGGCTTAATTTCGTGTGGCTGTTGAAAAGATATCTTTGTGTATTGATGAAATATGTGACTGGATGAAGGGCAACTTTTTGAAATTAAATGATAATAAGACTCGGGCAATCCTAATTAATCGAATTCCGTGATTGGAATATCGTGAATTGTCTGCGCGTATTGGCGAAAGTCATGTCAAATGTGGAAATGTCAAAAACCTGGGTGTGATTTTCGATAATAGACTGTCATTTCAATCGCACATTAGCAACTTGATGAAAACATGTTTCATGCATATTCGTTATATCAGATGTAGAATTTCCCTATAGTGATTCAAAGAACCACATTTGCTATAGCCATTGACCTAATGAAAAAAGGAGGTGTATCTGCAAGGTGACATTCCATTGCCTCTGTGTAGCTACTAATTCGACTATCGTGCTGTGATAAATAGGTGATCATGAACTATCAGTCCTGAAGTTCTCACATCATAAGTATTAGAACCGCCTGAACCGATAGTTCAGATGAAGATGCAGAAAATAATTATAGTCATTTTAATTTGGGCCATCGTACTCAATGAAAATATGAAAATTCAAGATTTCATGGTAATGGTTCTTGACAACGTATCGCTTTCACATATGATTATCAGTGAGTTTCCGCAGTTTGTTTTACATCGAATTCCAGAAATAGCCACATGCCCATTACCGGTACTGTCAGCTGCGATTGTAAAATATGAAATGAAATGAAATTTTACTGATACATAGTGCCCTTTTAACACCTAGCTATTAAAAATGGCTAAGTAAAAAAGAGATAAAATAGTAATATTAAAATGAGATAAGTTAAACAATGATGAAAGACAATAAATGAAAAATATATAGTATTATTACAGATGAACAAAATATCACTAGAAGTTAAAGTACATCACAGCACGTATTATAAAATATAATCAAAATGTGACAACTATATATATATATTACACTAACAGAAATTAAACTAGATAGGCACTTAAAATTTACTATTAAATTCGAATAACAAGACAGTAGTTTAGTCCTTTGCAGATGACGTTACGTTAGTTTACGACCTTTTCACCTTGACAATTGACAAACCCAAACATATCTTAAAAATGAATACGAATGTAATACAACATACTCGGTATTTAGGCGTAGAAATGAAGGCAGAGTCCCTAGTGTTTATTTCAATCGAAACTGAAAATGAACCACACTTGGGACATGGCGCGTAACAAAAAATACTACCAAGATCTAGTAAAGAGTATTATGTCTAACGATGATTAATACAGGGATGTATGATGAATAAATTTGATTACCCTCATAATATTTTATTCCTAAACATTTAAAAGTTCAACGAAACAGCAAACGCACTTCATTAACATTGCTAGTAAGTTTGAGCTTTTACCACACCGACAGGTGTTTTACTAGTGTTCAGAAGCCTGGCGGCCTTGTAATCTAAACCAGGCCTTGTCATGCTATCTAGAGATCCTGGTATATTCTAGCGTTCAATTCCCCTACTACCTTTTGAAACAGAGATGACTCATAGCTTATACTTATAAGGACGACAAGGACGCTCAATACACTCAAAATAAATATAGTCCGTCCTCGCATAATGATCTGAAACAACACTCAAGAAACTACAACATACTGAATTAACTGAACTGATTGGACAAACATTATGCCACCATGTACCATTCGGACTAAGTACCTTCACTTTCTAAATATATATTTTTACTTTTCTTTACCTCCTACTACCTCTACCTTCTCCCCTCTGTTTTCATTACTCATTCCTGGCCATCTGTTGCTTTGTCTATCACTTTGTTACCCATTCTCTTTCCGCATTTTCTATCAGTCAACAGGTTCTGTCTTTTTGTCCACACTAGCTTTCATCTTGTCTTTTCTCATCTAATACCTTTCACTTCCTGTTTTTCTTTTTTGTTTCCTGTGTTTTTTATGGTTATGGTATGACTTGGTCGAGTGTGATTGTATTGTGGTCGAGTATTTAATGTCTTTGCCTGCGTGTGTTAATCTTTACATAAGTTTTCAAAAAGGTATTGGCTAACAGGGCGACCCACACTTATTAGAAGTTTTAAAAAGGTTTAGATGACATTTATGCAACCCGATGTAATGTGATTACGATATAGGAAAAATGTGAATAAGATAAAATTATTTAATCCATAATATATCAATACATATAATTTTCATGGGAAATATTACACCCCACAGGTCGATAGCAGGTCCACTTTGACTGCATGTCAATGAATCAGCCATTGGCCATTGAACAAGTAATGACTTTTGTATAAAAAATTGAGCTAGGAGTTCATCATTCATAAAATTACTTAATGATCAAATAGTTTCATTTTAAAGCAGAGTGGGGGAACGCGAATACCTGCGGGTCCATGTTTGAGACGCATTACTCGGGTTAAAAATTGAGACCCAAGTACCCGAAAACAGTCGGCATTTTGAGAAAGAATGAACAAAAGGCCAAAGAGGCCTCAAGACACTCGCCTGAAAAAGAGAAAAAGACAAAACAAGGGGCCAAGGAGGCTATCTTGATATTCGAATGAAAAGACAACAATGAGACTGCCTTACATCGAGAGCAAGGGGCCAAAGAGACCTGAAAATACCCATTAAGATACTGAAACAAGAAAATAGATTTGTGGATAAACCTTGGCTGGAATCACCTCTAATTGCCTAAATAGAGATGAACCAAACAAATCTGAATGAGACCTCCACAGACAATATCTGGCAATTGGCAGATATTTGCAGTGAGCGGACATAGAGATGAGGATTTTTTGATAAAAAGTTGATAGAAATTACCCCCTTTGCTCCCATGACGAGGTGCTGAACAAGTCTGAAAGATACTAACCCAAGGACACTTTCTGCTGAATGGCAGACCTCGGCGATGAAGGTTTCTCGAGAAAAAGATCTTTCAAGTAAAAATTCAAGCATCGACACAAGTTACATCCCCTTACTGCGATGACAATATGATGACCAAATCTAGAGAAGACCGACACAATGACAATATTTGCCAAAAAGCAGACCTCTGCATACTTGAAAAAGTTTTTGGTAAAAAATACAAACATCGACAGAAGTTACCCTTTGCATTGATGACAATACTATAAATAAATCTAGAAGAGACCGCCCTAAGGACAATATTTGCCAAGTAGCAGACCTCTGCGATAAGTGGTTTTTTATTAAAGAACAAATACATTGGCATAATAAGTTACCTCCCCTAGCTGCGATGACGATGCCATAATAATAATAAACTTGTTTTGGCGGCCCCCCTAGTAACAAGTATGTCTCTAAAGCGCCTATAAACATTTCGTATAACAACTAATTACATTGTATAACACAATCGAAAGTACATATAAGTTAAATCATAGCCTAACACAACCATTAAATGAAATGAAATGAGCGTGAAATTCTATTAATTTATAGTGCCTTTCCAACACATGGCTATCAAAGGCAATTTAAAAATTACGGTTACTACGAATGACTAGAAATATGAGGGATACAGTTCAAAGTTGAACTCGGTATACCATAATGACTTGAAAATAAAATAGGCATATACAGTAAGATCACAGATAAAGAAAATAGTTAATCTAAAATACAGTTTATAGCATAAAACTAAACGTACTTGATTTGCATAAGGAATATGATGTAATAAAAACAACTGGAGTATATCAGAACAGAGACCCATAGATCGATGGTGGTATAAAGATGAGTTTTGATAGCCATTTTGAACGATTCAAGAGTGGTAATTGTTTAAATGTTTGCGGGAAGCTTGTTTCAAAGTGCAGGAGCTGCCTTCAAAAAAAATCAACCACCCAAAGTTTTCAGTTTAATTCTTGAATCAGAAAGTAGCGATCTGTTTGCCGAATGGTTGCCTTGATGACTAGAAACATATATTGATACAAGGTCACAAATATTAAGGAGCCATACCATGAATCGATTTAAACGTTAATATCTAAATTCTGAATTCAATTCGTTTCTGAATTGGGAGCCAGTGGGGATCGTTCAAAATTGGAATTATTCGATCATATTTCTTAGTTTTACATACACGACAAACAGCAGCATTTTTGGCTAGTTGGAGTTTATGAGTTAAGTGAGCAGATGTACCAAAGAGTGAGTTGCAGTTATCAAATCATGAAGTAACATATGCATGCACAAAATTTCCGTAGTCTGATGATTGAGATATTGACGCACTGTAGATATAGTTCTAATGTAGAAATACGCAGATTTGGTGACAGAGTTAACATGACATTCCATATAGACAAGTTACGATCAAAAATTACTCCTAGGTTCTTAACCTTAGTTTTGGGGTGATGGTGTCATTAACAACAGTCAATGAGATATTATCAATTTGATTAATTTAATGATTTGTACCCAAAAGTAGAAATTCTGTTTTTCTGTTGTTCTATTTAAGCTTATTTGATGACATCCATTTATTAATTTCTGAAAAAACAAGTTGTTACCATGTCTAGAACAGTATATTATTAAATTGAGTTGAGTGTCATCTGCATATTGGTGATAACATTTCAATGTATTTAGAAATAACGTCAGTGATAGGTTGAATATATAGCATAAACAGTAGTGGTCCAAGTACAGAGTCTTGAGGAACTCCCTGGTGAAGCAAAACTGGAGTTGATACGTTTTCACCAACTTTGACCCTTTGATATCGACTGCGGAGATAAGATTCAATCCAATCTAGAACTTTTCTAGATATATCAAAATAATTTTGAAGTCTATTCAGAAGAATTGAGTGATCAACGGCATCAAAGGCAGCAGAGAGGTCAAGAAGAATAAGTGGCACCTTATCACAGTTAACACTAATAATTTTGTATTTTAAGTATTTATATGTATTTTATGTATTTATATCGTTCAAGCCTTCGCAGCGTGCAGACGTGTTTTCACTTGCTCCAGTTTTTGCATTCTTACGTAAATTATATTTGTGCTACTTCTTCGAATTTAGTATCAATGTGTAGATCTTAGTTAGCTGCATCACATATTCTAATTTTGTTCTTGTGGATTTTTTAATTTTCGAGTTATAGGTGTTTAAAAGTTAAAATCTTGTCAATTTTAGTCTGAATTTCCTCGTGCTATTAGCCAGGCTATTGTTATTTTGTTGTTATAGCGATTCTTTAGAAGTACCTCGGTGAATAGACAGTTATTGTTCCACCGTCTGGACACTGTGATTTTAGCAATCAAACTTGTGTACTTTCACTAATCGCTATACTTATTGTCTTCATTAGCCTATAGTTTGCGTTGCTTACCAGATAATTATTTTCTATACCAAAGACTCTCTTTATCAATACTGCTAACGACTTCCACTGTACTGACAACAAACAACCAATATGTCTCGTGAAGCAAGGTCTCAATTCCGCAACCAGTCTGCCACCAACCATACCGGAGATGATGGCGCCAAGGGCCTTTCAAAGGAGATGTCTGGCATTCAGTCATCTCTCGATTACATTTGTTCAGAATTGGACAGACTGAACAAAAAATGTGGAGCATTCGATGAACTGGTAGCTAAAATTGGAAATTTAGAGAAAGTGATCACCCAAAAAGATGAACGGATAACCGAACTTGAGATGCGAGTGAATGATCTAGAACAGTATTCTAAAATAGACAATGTAGTAATAACAGGTCTCAACCCAACATCGTACGCGTCGTCTGCTCGATCAAGTGAGCAGGAGGCTGCGATAAATAATGCTCACGACCACGATCTACTGGTGAAAAATGTGACAAATTTCATGGGGGAACTTGGGGTGGTGTTTGACAGATCAGACTTCAGTGCAATGCACTACCTTAAAGGTGAAGACAAAAATGGCCAAAAAAAGATCGTGATTAAGTGTGTCAATAGACAAAAGAAAGGTGAAATCATGGCGGCGCGGAAAAAATTGAGAGAGAAAAAATCGAATGTGTATGTAAATGAGCATCTAACTGTACATAATGCCAAAGTTTATAAGCGTGCGCGCGACCTGCGCTATAAAGGCCACATAGCAGCAACGTGGACGCGTAACTGCAAGATATTTGTCAAGAAAACAGAGGAATCTGCAGCACTTGAGGTACGGACAGAGGCAGATGTGGACAAGTTTGAGGGTAAAAAGCCGATGAAGCAGACATCTCGACGATAAGTCGGTAATCAGACTATTGTTTACTGATGACAACTCCACTTATGAACTTTTATGACCGAATAATGGACACAATCATAACTACCTTGCTACGTAATCATCTATTATCTATTATCAATAGCCGTATGTGCCTATGCCTAACAGATCCTCTAACGTATAAATTCATATTACACCGAATGTCAGTCACCTTAACCAAAAGTGAGTATTATACCATAACCTTAGTGTATCGTTTGATTAACCACATTCTATTCCGCATACATGCTGAAATATTTAACCGAGGTTTTACAAATTTCCACCGTAGTTTTTGGCATTCTTATAGGACTCTTCACAATACCAACGATGACACATAAAAATAATACATGTAACACTTGTGACAGAAAAGTAACATGCTGCAATAAATACTGTTCCAAGTGTAACCGAAAAATTTGCAGGAAATGTGCTGACTTAACAAAGCGGAATATTGAAAATTATTGCAACACCAGTTGGTTGTGTACTAAGTGTACCTCACAAGTTCTTCCCTTCTCTGATTTAAGTGATGAAACATTCCACAATTTTTTATGTGATATACCAGACAAGTTAAGTGACCTATTTACGTTATGTAACTCTTATAATAAAATCTCGTCAAATTCTAGTATTTTCAATAATTTGCCTGATAATCATGATAAATACAATGATGTTATTGATAGAGACTCAGAGGTGAATTTCTATAAACATATTAATGTAAAT